>PVIA01016919.1:0-17287 GCA_004024845.1 Tonatia bakeri | reverse complement strand
ATTTCCCATCCCAAATTTTCCAAGACCAAGGGGGACCATATGAGTCCCATAAGTGTCTGGCCTGGGCTTCTGCTCCCATGATAGTTGGCCACTGTTTCAGAGCTACTTCAGATTCCATTTGCATTAGCAGAGACAATGGGCCCCATTGAGTTAGGGTACATGCACATTCCCATTGTTGGGTTTGTGCATGAGTTTTTTTTATAGGCTGTCGACTCTGTTCTATCCCTTGAGCTCTGGCCTTATTGGCTTTCCATGCTGCTCCCCATCCTTTTCCTTCATCTTAAAACAGCAGTCCCGCCCTGGCTGGTGTAGCTCAGTGGATTGAGCGCGGGCTGCGAACCAGGCATCGCAGGTTCGATTCCCAGTCAGGGCACATGCCTAGGTTGCAGGCCGTGGCCCCCAGCAACCGCACATTGATGTTTCTCTCTCTCTCTCCATCCTTCCCTTCCCTCTATAACAATAAATAAATAAAACCTTTAAAAAAAGCAGCAGTCCCTCTATATGTCCTATTTTAGATAAAGAGTCCTTCATCAACTGCAAGTTCAGCTTGTCCCGGAACACCAAGGCCAGCCCCTAATCCTCTACCTACCCCACCCTTATCTCTTTCAGAGGGCCAATATTGTTGGATCCACTAGGAATGTTGTTGCCATTGGGTAGCTATGACTAGGGAGCCGTTGGGGTATACGGAATGGATCCAAAAGGTTGAGTTTCCCATGCCATAGCTAAATGGGTAGAGGTAACCCCCAAATGAGCTAGAGTCTGAATATTCCATAGGGCTTCCCACAATCGTCCAGCACATGAGGAGGGTGGGCTATTTACAGACATACCTACCTACCAAGTAATCCCAATAACTTTTGAAACGGGGACCCACTGATTTTTTTTTCTTGTTTCACGGACACCAGCCACAAGAGCATGGCCGGTGATTCCAAGGACAAGATAATACTGTGACAGATAGGGCAGTTCTCTGCAAGTCTTTCCCCATCACATGCAGGTATTTTTCTTAGCTTTTCATCATCCATTCCTATAGCTGTACACTAGTCATTTAGATTGGATCCTTACATAGTTCTATTAGGGGAATTATCAGGGAGGTGTTCTTGGAGTGATTTGCCCAAGATGGGTCTTTTATAAAAGATACATCCGGGAGAAAAATGTACCAAAGTTTATATTGATAGTAGGACAAGACCAAGGTGTGGCCAACAAAGCGTTAACTTCATTATCATAACTAATGAATAGAATATCGTTGTCTGGTAGGTGGGAAAGATGAGTTAAATTTTTCATAACTGTTAAGGAAGGGAGTCTGGGGAGACAGATATTGCTTCCATTAGGAAGCGGTAAGGAGGATAATAACACTATTAAAAATGATTTTATATACATTCAATCAATGGCAGCAGCCATTTGTGAGCATACATGCCTGGTTGATGTCTTGGGATAGCTGTCTGCCTTCGTGGTCAGTGGCTTCTCGTCCTTGAAAAGTCCTTGATCTCTGCTGTAGATGGAGGCCAGTGTCAGAGACAGGGCCGAATGTCCATCTGCAGTTAGGCCCCAGATAAGCGTCCTTCTAACCATGCTGGAGAGTCTTTAATGTCTTTGCCAATGGACAAAAATCTCCCGGTTGTAAATCGTGGTCTTTGAGGTCTTTGTCTCCCAAGAGTGCACTGAGAAATGTTAGTAATTTATTAGCCCCTATAAGGTGGTTAATGAGCCCTTAATAATAACGCAGACTGTCTCCTTTAGTAGAGTTGATTCGCACGTCCCTTCATCTAGATTCATAGGGTGGCTGGTGATGATTTCATAAGGAGGAAGGCTAGGCATACCATGGATTTCAGGCTGAGGATTACCACAAGGAGAGCTTCTGGCCAAGGGAGATTAAAAGCTTCCGAAAATCTACCTAGTTGAGTTTTAATTGTATCACTTGTATGTTCTACCAATTCAGAGAACTAGGGGTGATAGGCACAGTGAAAATACTGTAGAATAGACCAAATGTTATGAATGGATTGCATTGTTTGTCTAGCGAAGGAGTCCCTTCGTCACCGACTCAGAAGCAAGTCCCCAACTGGGGAATTACTTTACATTTTTTAAAAAATGATTTACGTACCATTGAAGCTGGTGCTCTTTTGCAAGGAAATGCCTCAACCTGTACAAACTCATAACTTATGCATGTCTTTCGTATTCTCGAGATCGTGGCATTTAGATAAAATCCAATGACCATACCTGGATCTAAAGGAAGTAAGGAATGTCCTCGAGCCCTGTGGTATGATTTTCCTGGGCTTGGGCCCAGGTATTTTGGGCAGATAGAACATTTGCTCTATTCTTTATGTATGAGCTACAATAGGAGAAGGTTTCCAGTAATACTGTTCACTTCATGAAATCACCTTTTAGGACTCTAATTTTAACTCGTGTACATGTTAAAGTACAGTATAGGTAATTGAGCTCCTATAGGTAACATTGGTTTCTGATTGTGTCCAAGCCGTATCTCTGTCTCTCTCTCTTTTTAAAAGATTTTATTGATTTATTTTTAGAGAGGGGAAGGGAGGGAGAAAGAGAGGAGAGAAATATCAATGTGTGGTTGCCTCTTGCGCACCCCCCACTGGGGACCTGGCCTGCAACCCAGGCATTAGCCCTGAGTGAGAATCGAACTGGCAACCCTTGGGTTCTCAGGCTGGTGATAATCCACTGAGCCACACCAGCCAGGGCCAAGCCATATCTTTTCGTCTGGGACAAAGTTTCCCCCCTTGGTTGCCATGTTCTCTTTCCTCTGCAGCTTCCCATTGGAACTGTAAAAGAGAGCTATTTATGGGTTTAATAGAAATCAAGGGGCATTCTCAGGTCTAGATAATTTGGCTGTTTAATGCTGCCTGTCTAGCTGCAGCATCTGCTAAATACTGTCCTTTTGCTTCCATGTTGGCAGCTTTAGGAAGTGCTGGAATCTTGATAATTGTGAACTGTTAAAATTTCTGTATGATATTTAATAATTTTGCAATTTACTTTCCTTTTTTGTGACTTTTTTGAGAAAAGTATGAACCCTCGCTGTTTTAACAATATTCTAAAGTTGTGAGTTACACTGAAGGCATAGCTATGATCAATGTAAATATTGCCTTTTTGTCCTTTGGCCAATTGACAAGTGCGAGTGAGAAAAATTAATTAGGCTTGTTGGGCAGATGTTATTCATGTAAATTAGAACTTTGTGTTATAATGTACTGGAACACGTTGTATCTAAGCCAACGCCTATGCTGGAACTAAGAAGGTGTGCGTCACTGGCTGAATACCTGACCACAAGATTCCCTGTGACCTATTACTGGAAGCATTGAGTCATAGCCTCCTGAATCCTCCAGGAAACTGGTTGAATCCTCACTGCCTCTCCCCTCTCCCTTGAGCTTTTTCCCAGAGGCAAGGCCCATTAATCTCCCTGACTTTTTGTCTCCAAATCAGCAAGCCCTGAACGAGGACATTGTCTTGCAAACACCTATAACCCAGGACACCTGAGGCACATCAGCAGGGTGACTCACCTTTCCTGGGGGTCTGCTACACAGCCTTCTATCTTTCCCTGGCTGCTGTGGCTCAGTGGATTGAGTGCTGACCTGGGAACCAGGTGGTTACTGCTTACTGTGGAGGCACATGCCTAGGTTGCTGTCCAGGTCCCCTGTGAGGGGGCACACAAGAAGTGATGTTTCTCTCCCTGTTTCCCCCTTCCTTCCCCTCTCTCAAAAAAATAAATAAATAAAATCTTTAGAAAGAAAACATCTTTTCGCTTTTTGCTGTAATCTGTTCAGACTCAGCCTGCCTGATCCCAGTGTCCCACCTCAAATAAAAGCCCTTAGTTGGGCATTTTTGGCTCCCGGTCCATTCTTAGCCACCTCGGCTACCTAACACTGTTATGTCCACCACTGTTGTTATTGCATATTCAGCTCAGTAACATTCCTGTTTACTTTTCAAAGGTCCATGTGTAAATGAAAATAAATCAGCATCAACAAGGAGTTGCTTATAACCATTTCTAGGAACAAGAAGGCGGTCAGGTCAATTTTATTTTAATAAGAGATATAGAGGCTGGGCCATTAAGAAACATTTGGAATCCAGCTATGACAATATCCAGTCAAACCCAGGAGTCATCTAAGCTGTTCTCTTATTTTTGGAAGAGGAAAGACAGGATTCCTCTGAGTCTCTTAGAGTTAATTGTAGCCCATCAAAACATATCAGATAACCGAAGTACTTTATTTGGGGTAAACAGAATCAGAGCTTGTCCTGTGATATTCTAATGTGTTCTTCGGGGAATCTAGTAAATTCCTATAGTATAAACTAAATTATCCACATATTGGATTAGAGTGGAATTTAGTAAATTTAACATTATCTAAATCAGCTTTTTGTATGGAAGGCAATAGGTTGGACTCACATATACGTGGAGCATTACTGTCCAAGTAAACTTGTAATCTTCCTAGGTGAAAGCAAAGGGGTATACAAATAGAACATAGTTATTCTTACTTTGGCAAAGCTTCCCATGTAACTTTGAGCATCTCAAATAAGCCTAGTCAGTTTTTAAATTTCCCTCTATAAGCAGAAAGAATAAATCCTTGAGCTATTTCAGGGCCCATTGGAAAAAACTCAACGTCATTCTAGGTTAAAAAGTCTCTTGAAACTGAACTTTGGGAAGGTTTGTCAAACAAACTTAAACAGAAACCATAACATAAACCTTTTCTTTTGTGAATCTGGGTAAAATAAACACATATTTTATGGTAATAACTTTATAAAAGACATCGATCAAACTTAAACCAGGTTTAATATTAAATACTTTGTCCAGATCACAGGATCCTTCTTAATTAATATAAGTATTTTAATTTTTTAGGCCAAGAAAATATTACACCCTGGTAATGCCCTCTGGTGGCAGGGAAAAATGCACTACATATATTGTAACAGGTGTGGATCTAGGTTCAGAACTGGGTGTAGGCTAAGAAGCCTCCAAACTCCCTACAAACCTAGCTTGGGGGCTGAAAAAAGCAGCAGTACAGGGATTGAGAGTTATTTTGCATAGCAATAACAGCAGGGTAGCCTCATAGAAATACTGAATAGTCTGCCTGGGGCAGAGAGGTAGGCCTGACTTTGACCTATGGTATAACCGGGAGGCATCTTCCATGGTTACAGCTCTTGCTGAAAGCTTGCACAAGGTTGCTCCCTGCCATGTGGCCATGCCTCCCGGGACTATGGCAGCCAAGAAAGGCAGAAAATATGGAAATGCTTGCAGGTGTAGCTGATTGAGGGAGGAGTTGGAAATGGAATTATAGAGGAGGATCCAGACTGGGATTTAAACAAAAAGGCAGGCTGCAATGTGTGACGGGGACAATGCAGGACCTGGCAGACCATGCAGGTAAAAAGGGGGTGAAAGGACTCTCGCCAGCCAGCCAGGAGGAGGTGCCATGTGGTTTTGGATTAAGAACTGGAGATCATGGAGACACAGCTGATGGTTCTGGGAGCCGCTGGAGGCCTGCCCAGCTAAGCACAGATTACTGGGAGGAAGCAGAAGTGAGCTGCAGACCTCTGTTGTTTTCATCTGGAAGGCGATAACTTCTAAGTAGCATGCTCTGAAACTGGCCTGACTGGGCAAAGGGGGAAGGCAGGACTGTGTGTTTGTGGGTGTATCTGTTTCAAAAAGGAGTGAGATTAAATAACAGAATTCCATCATTGTTCTAAACCTCTATAACTTTTTAAAGTATATTTTATTGATTATGCTAATACAGTTGTCCCATTTTTTTCTCCCATTTCTCCCCCTCTGCCCTGCACTACCCCTCCCTCTCACATTCCCACCCCCCTTAGTTCACATCCGTGGGTTGTACATATAAGTTGATTGCCTTCTCCATTTCCCATACTATTCTTAACCTCTCCCTATCTATTTTGTACCTACCATTTATGCCTCTTATTCCCTGTACCTTTTACCCCATTCTCCTCCCACACCCTCCCCACTGATAACCCTCCATGTAATCTCCATTTCTGTAATTCTGTTCCTGTTCTAGTTGTTTGCTTAGTTTGTTTTTCTCTTTAAGTTCAATTGTTGGTAATTGTGAGTTTGTTGTCATTTTATTGTTCATAGTTTTGATCTTCTTTTTCTTAGATAACACCCTTTAATATTTAATATAATAAGGGCTTAATGATTATGAACTCCTTTAATTTGACCTTATCTGGGAAGCACTTTATCTGCCCTTCTATTTTAAATGAAAGCTTTGCTGGATAGAGCAATCTTGAATGTAGGTCCTTGCCTTTCATGACTTCGAATAATTGTTTCCAGCCCCATTTTGCCTGTAAGGTTACTTTTCAGAAATCAGCTGATAATCTTATGGGCATCCTTTGTAGATAACTCTCTCCTTTTCTCTTGCTGCTTTTAAGATTCTCTCATTATCTATAATCTTTAATTATGATGTGTCTTGGTATGTTTCTTCTCGGACCCAATTTGTTTTGGATTCTTTGAGCTTCCTGGACTTTCATGTCTAGTTCCTTCATCAGATTGGGGAAGTTTTCCTTCATTATTTTTTCAAATAAGTTTTCAATTTCTTACTCTTCCTTTTCTCCTTCTGACATCCCTATGATTCAGATGTTGGAATGTTTAAAGTTGTCCCAGAGTTTCCTCAGCCTCTCCTCATTTTTTCTGAATCCTTGTTTCTTCATTCTGTTCCAGTTGGATGTTTATTTCTTCCTTCTGTTCCAAATTGTTTATTTGAGTCCTGTAAACCTGAATAACTTTTAATTAAATAATTCCTTTGTTTTGAAGCAAACTATGGCATTGAGAGCCACAATTCCTACTGGTGGTGAGCAAAGAAGAAGAAATAAAAGATCCATAGGGGGTTGTTTTCTATAACAATGTTATGCAGATGAACACATATTACATTAAATCCATACACATCAAGACCATATGCATAATCTGAATTACTAATTTTTCTAGAGAAGACAAAGGCAACTTCAGCTGCTTAAGTTTATAAACTTAAAACTTTCACACACTTCTACAACCTTCATAACCTTTTATAAAACTTACAAACTTTTATATTTTCACAAACCATTTATCCATTCAAAACTAACCATCTTTATACTTCATTTTCTTCCTTTTCCCTCAAAAATTTTTTATCTCGCCGTGGCTAGTGTAGCTCCGTGGATTGAGCACAGGCCTGTGAACCAAAGCGTTGAGCACTTGCCTGGGTTGCAGGCCAGGTCCCCAGTGGGGGGCGCACAAGAAGCAACCACACATTGATGTTTCTCTTCCTCTCTTTCTCCTTCCCTTAGCATCTCTCTAAAAGTAAATAAAGTCTTACAATTTTTTTATCTCATGCATTCTATTACTAAAACCATGCAATTTCTTTCTGACTTAATTTGAATTTTTTACCTTTTAGAAACCTCAATTTCCAGTAATAACCAAAAATAATCAGCCAATATTCCCTAGATTGACATTTATGAACATATTTCATAACCTGTAGAAACATAGCTTCCTCTATTAGCAGATACATTCACTTTGAAAAAACACACATCCAGCAAAGGCATTTATAAACAAGACACCCATTAACAGCTCCAAATCCACTCCATGGCCTCTCTTAAACAAAAGCCAAAAGCAGAACACAAGACTTGTTTATCAATCAATGTTTTAACATTTCAAAATATCTAAATATCCAGTAACCTTAATCAAAATGTACTAATTTAGAAAGGAATCACTGAAATAAATTACATTGATTTGATCAGATGTAGTTAAGGGTTTTTTTCCCCCAATGTTTTAGATAAGATTTACCTTCCCAAAACTGTGCATTTTAAGAGATGGTCCAGGTAAGAGTTTTTGAAGACCAGGTATTTGCATTTCAAAGACAGACTTTGGTTTCAGAGTTGTAGGAGGGGGAAGAATGGGTTATTGGCATTTATTACCTTCAGAAGCATTCTTTAGTTCAGAGACAGTCCCTGAAATATCTTAACTTTTTTAAGCTGAAAAAAAACTTTATTTCTATCAAATTTAAAAGCATGAATAATCTTCAAGCAAGATGATCAAAATAATAAGACAATTAACAGAAGAACATTTACAGAATAAGTTTAGCTCCTTTGAATTAAGCACAGACAAATTGAGAGAGCCGATAACTTTGACACAGAGGGAAAGCACTGACTCATTGTGATCACATGACTTCTCGGAAAGTGGAGCTGACATTTCACAGGGCAGTAAACCAAAGAGACAAGCTGTCATTAGGTTAGAGAACTGATTTGAGCTTGAGAGGGATCACAGTGAATGCTATTGGAACTGTACAATTTCTTCCAGAGATCTGTTCATCTCAAAAACAAGAGTCCATAAAAATCTGTAGTACAAAATTCTCATGAAACTAGAAAAGCCCTCTAAACTCTAACATTTTGGAGTTTACATAAAGCCTGAGTTTTCATTTTTCTTCTCTTTAAGTTAAACACAAATTATTTGTTTTTATTTACTATATTCCTGATTTTATAGCCAAAGCTTTAAAATAAAGAAAAGAAAGATTTAATGAAATGGAATTAAACACACACTAACCCCAGGGAGAATCTTCTATGTGCACGGCTCCTTTGAAAAGTTTTAAACACGAAATCTTTTATTTCAAAATTACTGAACTTCCTGGAATAATAGCCTAATTATCACTAAGGAAGGAAGGACTATCCATGCCATACAAAACCTTTCTCCCTTTTAGAAATGTTTTACCATCTCTATCTTTTTCTTGTTCTCTCTCTCTCACACATACACACACACTAAGTAAATTGGAGAATTCCTTGAAGCATACATATAATGGCATTTATTTTGACAATAATTGTGCAAACAGTTAAAAGAAAGATAAGGTATGGCATTTACAAACAATTGCAATTATAATATATCTGAACAGAAGCAGCAAGCAGATTTTTCTTCATAGCTGAAATATGACTTCATGGTTCCCCGATATCTGTGTGTTGCACACTTCTCCTCTGGAAATCAGACTGGGTCAGTTTTATATGGAAAAAGATGGTAACTGATGACCAGACCACATTCCCGTATTAAAAGAAATCTCCATTACTGGGTTCTTCTTTTGAGACACCAAATAGACAAGGGAGTTACTAAAAATGGAGGGGAAGAAAGAAGCAATTCATACTGTGAACATGACTGTGACTTATGAATTGCCTCTCTGGCAAAATTAACTGCAACAAGAAAAGATACTGTCTTTAAAATGAAAGGTAATAAATGAAATTCATCAGGTGCATACAGATGCCTCCCAAGATCCTGTAACCCAGGCAGAGTACAGACGAGATCATGCCTTCTGTCTGTACAGTGTGTAACTACTGCCAGAATGCATTGAGTGCCCATTTCCTTTCTCAGCACCAGAGAGACAAAAACAAAGATTCCAGGTGGTAGCAAATACATTGTTTTACCTATTAATGAGAATGGAGAACTCAAACTAAAGAAAGGTACTAAAAAGGCCCAAGTTCACATAAACAGGATTATTTCAGTTTTTAAATACAAGGTAGCAAGGTAATTGAAATCATATCTATTACCTAGGGTAATTGTTAAGGATTTAATTAGACAATGCTTGTAATGTGCTTTGCATGAAGTAGCAATTACCAGTAACTGCTAAGAATGCCTATACCATAACATTTGGAAATTTGTGGTGTTTATGATTTGAGCAAAGACCTCCAGCAGACTGGTGAACTGTTTAGACAAACAGCTAAAGTTAAATACTGAACTCAGGTTCTACTGACTACATTTTATAAAAGCCCTATTTATGGGTTTGCACAGGCATCTTTCTCACATTATCCTGTCTCAACAACATTTTAAAAAAAGATTTAATTTATATATTTTTAGAGAGATGAGAAAGGAAGGAGAAAAAGAGACAAACATCAATGTGTTGTTGCCTCTCATGTATTCCCCACCGAAGACCTGGCCCTCAACCCAGGCATGTGCCCTGACTGGGAATCGAACTGGTGACCCTTTGGTTCACAGGCCAGCACTCAATCCAGTGAGTCACACCAGCCAGGTTGCAACAACACTTTAAGTGGCAGGAAAAACCACAGCATCACCTCTCTTACCCATCCCTATTATCACCTTTTCCTTTCCCTGCCAAAGAGGCGGGCATAACCTGGCTGAACCTAAAACTAATCTGAGCTTGGTTCCTGGGGGGGTGATAGGGAGTAACACTGGGAGAGGCAGGTAAGACAGGAAGCCAGTCTCTCCTGGTTCTTCCAGAACTGTGCATAAGAAGAAGTGTCACCACATCAGATGGCAGGCAAAGGATAATGAACTTGGCATTCAGGATAATGTTAATGTGTAACATAATATAGAGAGATGGTATAAAGTTGGGGTTACCCTGTGTTAAGTGCACAGTCACCATTGGTTCATCTGGCAGAACTTTAGGAAGGATCAGTTTATTAGGAGGGCTTTGTTTCGGATGGCAGTGAGGGAGTGATTTATTCTGATATCAGGAGCCCATACCTATGTTTGAGCACCATGGTTGAGGGTGGCTGAACGTTAAAGGTCCCTTTAGGGGCTCAAAACCATGGACACAAAAGGGTAGGTGAGGGACATGAGCTTGCCTTCTCCATAGATTAGCCTGGACTCAAGCCAGTCTACTTTGACAGCCTTTTACTTTATTCATAAATGAGTAGTTACAGAGGAGGACCAATGGCTCAGATTTTCCTATAGCAGCTCCCTTTGCTTGAGCAAAGGGAATAAGAACACTATCGTATAAAGCTGAATGTTACCACTGGGAACTTTGTTATTATTGATGTGAGGTTGTTCTTAAATACAAGCAAAACCAAGCAGTCTCACTCCCTGGGCTGCATGGGACAGGAAACAGGAAGTTAACATCTGGGAGCAAACTCTGGCTGCACAGTCAGGAACACCTGAGTGTAAGTTCTGGCTCCACTGTCTGGCAGCAGGAGTCTGGGCAAGTTACTTCGCATCTGTGACCTTGCTTTCTTCCTTTATAAATGTGGGACCATGCCTATCTCACAGGATGCCTGGAAAAATGAAATACAGGGCAGGACAAAAGTAGCCTTTCAGCCGAGAACACATGAAACATTTTACTCTTGTATTATTATTTATTAATTATGTATTACTGTCCATATGAACAACTGTACCTACTTTTGTCCCACCCTGTATTTATAAAGGTCTAAAAACTGCTCATATCACTCAGTAGGCCCTTGATAAATGGTACCTATTTTATGTTTGCAAGGGTATTACACACAACAACTTTTTCAGGTATAAACAAGCCTATCAGGATAATGGAAAGATAAATTAATCCATAGCTGCTTAGAACACAGATTGTAAGGACAGGTATGAATCTTAAGAAACCATCCAAACTATTTCTGCCTAACCGGAAAAGAACCACGTGTGTGGCAATAGAATGAAAACCAAGAAAAGCTGTCCCTTGAATTTGACTTTTCTCAAATTATTTAATTTTTTACAAGAAGTTAATCTTTTTCAAAATCATTGAAGGGGTTTATTGATGAAACCCAGAAATATATATATATTGGGCCACTGGACATGAAACAAGCATTGTCTTTCAAAAACCATAGAAAAGGTGTTTGTCTTTTATTGATACTACCTAGCAAAGGGCCTCTCAGTTGCTGGGGAACCTCAAAAACAGCAAACACTGCTGAGACACAATGAAAGACCCCGGCACTGGCTAAAGCTATCTATTTTGCTGTAAGGGAGGAGGAAAGGAGTGAAGGATGGAGGAGTAGAGTATGGAATCAGGGATCAGGCCATTTCCCATTTCCTATACCTCTGCTCCAAACTCCAAAGGCAATGATTACACTGAAATCACTTCTAGGAATAGTAAAGGATGTTCACTGGCGATAACCACAATGCATGAAGAAGAATACTTATTTTTAAGACAGCAGGAATAAATTTCATTGCCAGATTTTGTTAGTGTCCATTCTAGAAAACTGGTAGTGTTACAGGGTGCAGCCAAGAGGCGGGACCCCAAATGGACATCTGAAATGGGGTCCAGAACTCAAGGTGTCCAGGAGATTCTAAGATGTCTTTACCCCTTCCCCCACAGGTATGAGTTGGGGGAAGGGGCACACAGAGCAAGAACATGCAGGGCAGCTTTGCAGCTAATCCATGGCATGGTCATTTAATATACCTATAGCCTTATGCAGGTCACTTGAATATGCTAAATAGCTATGGCCATGCTCTGGGCCAGGGGGATGAAAAGGGACCCCCCCAAGATGTGACTGGGGGGCAGGTCCCCTGAGTTACAGTGCCTGTGTGGGAGCTTGGAGAAGATTGGCTCCACGACATGGGGTGACACTTGCCCAGACCCATAATGGTGACCAGAAAAGCTGGAAAGGACAGCAGATTGAGGGCAAGTGTGGCCGAGTGTGGGAGGAGTCAGAAATGGGGCTGCAGAGGAAGATTGGCACTGGGATTTAAACCCAGACACGGCAGCCACAGAGAGAGAACCATGCGGCTTTTGGCAGAGTAGAGGGCTCCTGCAGCTCTGTGAAAGAGAATTCATTGTGCAGATTTAGCAGAAAATCGCCACTTGGCCAAAGCCGAGTGGCAACCCCGTCTCCCCGCAGCTTTGTGGGGAGAACCACGTGGTTTTGCCAGAGTACAGACCCCCGCAGCTCTGGTAGGAGAGGACTACGTGGCTTTGGGGTGCTTCTTTTGGTCACGTGGCCTGGGAAGCAAGAGAGACTTTGCCTGGAAGAAGGGTGAAAGAACTCTTACCAGTAGGCCATGAGACAGTGCTGCATGGCTTTGGATTAATTGGAGCTCCTGCCTGGACAGCGACACAGCTGATGGTGCCGGGAACTGAGGGAGGCCTGCCAGCCAAGCACGGATTACTGGGAAGAACCAGACACTGCCTGAGCCATGGACTTCTATTTCCTTTCCTAAGATATGGTACCCCAAACTGGGAAAAGGGGAAGGAAAGATCGTGTGTGTTTGTGGGTGTTTTAAGGGACTTTAAGATTTTGATGAAGACATTAGGTCACTACTTTAAGTTTGTATAGTATTAAATAAATGTTTCCTTTCCTTTTCACGAATCTCTCTCATTGAGAGACATCTTTCCTATAGACAGCGGACATGATGGACCTGGGTCTCTTTCAGTAATAGTATTATCGTCCCAGGCCCCCCTTGTTTGTTCTGTAACAGTGGAACATTTCTCGGCTCTTGTATAGTTCAATGACTGGTTTTGCCACGACCTTGTACTGTCTCAGCCTGGCAGCAACTGCTTCAGGTTTATCATCCTCCTGCTGGACCAATGGTTCATCAGTGACATCATCAACCCCATGTACATTAGGTGGATTGAAATCCAGGTTATACACCCTTCTAGGAGGGTGAATCCAACAGCAGCTGAGATGATCTTTGAGTGTTTCAAATGGAATGTTCAAAGTGATCACTAGATCCAGGTCACTGATTCAGTCCAAGGCTTCAGCCTGAACTAATGTCCTAGAAAAACTGTCTAGGAGCCAGTGCTGATCTCGCCTGTTTTTCAGCGCTGACATCATTTGGCATGTGATCACATGATCTGGAACCAAAACACCTTTCTCTATGTACTGCTTTGCTATATCACCAACTTCCATATTGGCTTTGATGTTCTCCTGCAACAAGCAGCTGCTGGAGAGATGGTGGAGGCCAAAGTTCTGGGTGATCTTCTGGCACATGGTGCCTTTGTCTGAGCGGGGCAGCAGGACTTTGGAAGCCATTGATTTGTGAGGAGTGGGACGATCACATGGGCAAACCAGGCAGAGGCCTGGGAGAAGCCCTTCGTTTCTTTGGCCCCTGCTTCTAACATCCTCTACTAGTTCTGGGACTCTCCGGCTGTCTTTTTAACTTAGAAAATTTTTTTACCTGTGCTCCTCCTAGAAACTTTTAATTTCCAAATCAATATATGCTTCCCACTCATTCAGTTCAGTTTTAGAGCTGGCATTTCCTAATTTTGCATGCAAAAAATTTAGGCATTGAAAGAAAACTGCATTTTGGTCATTTTAAGTTGATATAATTTCTAGTTAAATCTTCCCATTTCTGTAATGCACTTGCAAGTCATTCTCACATTAAAAGACAGGTAATTAGAGTTCAAACCTGCTGTGATTATGAGTAATACATGCATATTAATTAACAAATAGTGACAACTAACATCAACAAATGGGAGATGGTAGCTCTTTAAGACTTGTATACACAGTCTGTCTGGAAAAAGTCCAGCCACTGTTAAAACAAGAGCAGTTTGCATGACATTGATGTAACATGGCAGCCAAGAAGAGTGGACTGGAATGCACATACTTCACTGTACTAGTCAGTGGAGTCGGTAGATGCCATTGAGTGAGCATATGTACTGTGTGGCCATGGCATTCAAAATGACTGAGTGAGTAGAGCCACAAACATGCACCAAATTTCATATTACCCTTGAACGTTCCTCCACAAAAACTATTTGGATGATTCAGAAGGCCACAGCTATGGTCAACTGGGATTGGCAGCTTTATAAAGACAACATGCCCACTCATGCATCACATCTGGTACAGAGTTCTGTGGCAAAACATCATATCACCCAGGTAACTCAATCCCACTACAGCCCAGATGTGGTGTCCTGAGACTTCTGGCTTTTCCTAAAACTAAAATCACCATTGAAAGGGAAGAGATTTCAGACCATTGATGAGATTCAAGAAAATACAACAGGGCAGCTGATAGTAACTGGAAGAACTGTGTGAGGACCTGTTATAGAACCAGCCAAATGATGTTCTGGAACAGCTGTGGGGTTTGATTGCACATTGCCAAGAAGTGTGACTCCCAGTGCAGGAGTTTGGTGAAGAAGGAAATGGGTTGTTTATTTAAAGGTTATACGGATTTAGAATAATGGCAAATTTCTGCCATTAAGTCTGCTCCCTTTAAAAACAGCCCAAAACACATAGTCTGACTTCCTTCTGCCAAACCAGGACAGTTTCAGAATATGCCACTCACAGGTACTGTCTTTCAGAAGAACAGAAGTCTGCAGCTCAGCATTTCCAGTCACAGTTCAGCTCCAAGCATCTCATGTCTCCCATACTACCACCATCTCTGCTGTGTGACTTCCTCAGGCAGACCTCCCTGGCAGACCAAATCATGATACCTTCTCTGCAAAATTCTGTGTGCTCATCCCCTGACCTTGTGTCTCTCTTTCTGACCTTCAGCCCACTGTAATTTTAAATGCTTGTATCAGAATTTCCTATGTGATCTCAGATCTGGTGCATCCTATGGTGCGTTAGTGTTTGCCATTTTTGCCAGCTCCCCAGTGTCTTTGACCCTCTTTTGGCTGCCATCTTTATTCAGAGCAAGAGGTCACAGTGACACATGGCATCTGGGGTAGGCATCTGCCTCTGCCCCTCACTTCCACCCTGGCTATGTCACAGCAAGTCCCTGAATGTTGTCACAGTCAGATATACAAATGACACTGGGCTGAAGCCCTCTTCCCTTCAGGAAGGCATGGCTATTAACTTCCTTTGTTATGCAACATATCTTAACAACTATACCTTCCTTCTGTGGTCAGCCCTGCCTGCCCCAATCCTGCATGAAGACAGGATTGTAGAAGTGGTCCCCCATTATCAGGGGATCCATGCCCTGTACCCTGTTACAGTCCCAAGTGCCTACTTTGAAGGAGACTGAGGTGTCATTATCTTATGTACAATGTTTCTTCTGTCTTCTTCAATAAATATCTCTATTTTTCATATTACATGGCTGGATACCTAAATGGACAGTCCTCATATGCTTGAGGTGGTGTTTACCTTCTTGAAACCATACTTAGACTTTCCTTGAATTCCTTATGTAAAATTTCTATATACTATTTTCTACATCAAATGCATCACCTATTATTTAATTTTCAAATCATATTTATACATAGATAATGTAATAAAAGTTAAGTAGTAAACACTAGCATTGAATGAAAAGAGAAACATTTGATTTTAAATTTCTCAACCACCTCTAACCTAATCACAAACACCCAAACTCCCCCACACTGTTCCTGCTGGCTCCCCAAGACAACTACTTTCAACTTTTATCTCCTATTTCCCCATGCCACTTCGGTCAAACACACCTGCTGGGGGCTCAGGGAAGAACAGGGAATTCAATGCACTGATTCTCCAGCGGATACCACAGGGTATGGAGTGCCTTGTCTGGTTCTGAGTTAGTTGAGGTTGAGTTGCAGAATGCTGAGAAGCTGGCAGTCACGTGAAGCCACCTGACCAGTCCCCAGCAGAAACTGTAATGTGGCAGTGGTGTCCGTGGTCTACAGTTTCTGATGGACCTTTTGGCACCACGACTACCTAGCAGTGCTTCAAGGAAGAGCAGAAGCTTCCCTGGCTGGTGGTTTGTGTGTCTCAGTGAATTGAGTGCCCTCCAGTGAACCAAATGCTCACCGGTTTGATTCCCACTCAGGGCACCTGCCTGGTTTGAGTCATGCCCCCACTAGGGGGTGTGTGAGGGGCAACCATATATTGCAGTTTCCCTCTCTTTCTTTCTCCTTCCCTTCCCCTCCCTCTAAAAATAAGGAGCAGAAGGAAGTAACAGGGAGGCCGAAGAATGAAGTAGTCCCTGGCCATGGCAACCCCTGCGGGAACAGCAATGGAGATGTCAGAACCAAAGTATCCACACTCACCAGAGACCTGATGACCCCAGGTCACACTCCATGCACTGCTTGTGGGAAAGGGTGTTCTGAACTCTAGGGTGGCCGGAGTCCTCACACAGAGCTGAGCCGCCTGGGGCCCGAGAAGGACCAAGGGCTCCAGACCACACACGCTGGCAGCACGATCAATGCAGGGCAAACCACAAGAGGCACTCCCCAGGCCAGCAGGCATCCCACCCATGCCATGGGTCGTGCGAAGGCCCGGGCAGTAGCAGAGCAGCCCCAAGAAGGCTGTCCAGGCTCACAAGCCCCCATGGGGGTGTCTGTTTCTACAGGCACACACAGTGCCTTTCCTGCCATCCTCTCCAACTGACTCAGCCCAGGACCTACGCCCGCGCCCCTCCTCCCCCAGCCCTGTGCATGTCAGGCTTCTCCAGGGAGTCTGGCTTCCCAGCCATGCCCAGACCTTCGAGACCCCCACACTGGACCCCAGGCCTTGTCCTGTGAAGTTGTGCCACCCTTTCTGGACCTGCTGTCCTCCACTGGAATCTGAGGCAGGCCCTGCATCCGGCCTGCAAAGTGTGTCTGTGTCTACAGCTGCATCAGCGCGAAGCCCGGCACCCAGCTCTTGCAGTGCACCTGCGCCGCCACGTTCTGCTGTCGGGAACCAGGCATCAGGATCCGGTACCGCTCTTCAGAGCCGTGGGTCCTCACGCGGTCGTGCTCGCCGCCGCTCTGCATCCCCA
>PVIA01016918.1:0-17293 GCA_004024845.1 Tonatia bakeri | reverse complement strand
GACCAGCAGCTCACAACCCCGGCTGATGACTTGGCAGGTTCGGTAGAAAATCTGCCCGTGGTATTGAAAGGCCACCAGGTTCTGCTCTTCATCATCCCGGGCACAGTTCACAAACCTGGGGTTGAGGCAGAGGAAGGGAAAGAAAACCACAGTGATGAGTTCCCACTACTTGTTACATCCATGTCCAGCTTCTCACTGAGTCTTAAGGCCCTCAGGCTCTGGTGTTGCCCACTGCCCCTAATGCTCCTGGGGAACCTTTGTTCAGTATCTGAGTGTCTGTCAGCATGTCATGTGAATTCCTACCAAGTCCTGCTTGCAGTACGAATACTGCCTAATAGCACTTTCTAAAACCCAGTTCTAGACTTAACCTCCACCCTGACTAGCTATAATATCCATTGATCTCTGGCTTCTCCAAGCTTTTTTTTTCTCCTCTGCTTCTAAATTAGCTCACTAATTTTCCAGTATTCAGCCTACACGTGTTTTCTCATGAGAGGCCTTTCTCCAACACCCCCCGTAGACTTTAATTAGGGTACCATTCACTTGCCTCCCCAAGGTTACCATAGAAAATTGGGGGTCTTTTTGTCTTAGTAAAATAAAACAGAATAACAGTAGTTGATTAATATTCTGTTATCCCTGATAAAAGAGAGCCCCTCTCAGGAAAGGGGCCCATGGCCATTCTTCTGCAGGCCTCAGAGCTCAGCTGTAGTTAGAAATGAGGCTGGGATGTTTTGCTGCCCTCACAGGTTCAGACCACCCTTGGTTTGTGGTATCTTGACATTGCACTTCTTGGAAATTATAGTTAAATGTTTCTAAAAGCAATTGTTTTATGTCCATCTGGGAGAAGTCCTCCATAAGGACATGGGTTGTGTGATCTGTTTGACTAATGTATTCCTTCACCCAAACTGGAATATAGTGCTTAATTAATGTTCATTTAATAAATTAAGGTGTAATCCAATGTCCCTGATAAATCTAGGCTCTTCAAGGTCCTTTCCAGTGTGTACATTGTGTCTAGCAGAGAGCTTTATATTTTGAGGACATATGCTATACTTTTTTCCTAAATGTCCCCTGAAATGAAAGAACACTGTATGGAGAAAAAGAGGAAAAAAGGATTAAGGGAGTCCCCTAAGGGAGGCATGATGAGAGGGAAATTTATATATGGGTTTGTGGGGGATGAGTGCCCCTCTGGCACCCAGAGACCTGGTGACCTCACCTCATCCAGTTGGCCCAGGATCTGTCCTTTCCATCCACATACTCATAGCAGTTTCTCCCTTTGGTAATCTGAGTTTCAGAAAAGAAGTTAAAGACCTTTTATTTTTATTTTTTTGTGGGGAGGTAATAGTCAGAAGAATTATTTTACTTTACTGTCATCTAAGCTCTCCCAGCCTGCATGGGAATTCAACTGCCAACTGTGACCACATGATATTTGTCTTACTCATCTACACATATGAGCCTACCTGTCCAATCAGAGCAGGAGCCCCACAAGGGAGGAGCCACTCCTTTGTGTCTGCACCATTTTCCTCCCACTTACCATCTGATCCTTAAACAGGAGCTCTGTGTTCACGTAAAGTCCAGTCAGTACACAGAGCTAAGCATGCTGTTCCCTCCATGTCTAGCATGTAGGAGATGAGATCCCTCCAAGCCTCAGAAGGAATATGGGAAGGCAGAGAACAGTGGGGGAGATAGATAGTTCTCACCAGCCAGGAGTATCTGCTCTTAGCTGCTTCTTCATCTTCTGTGATGTGTCCTTCATAAGGACCAAAGTGCAGACCCACTGGCAAGTCAGCTGCCTCATTCCACACTCCAAGCCCAGCCTCAGGGATGCGGGATGGCCCGATTCTCAACCCAGGGGGCAGGGTGAGGGCTGAGTGGTGGGGATGTCCCTTGTCCACTGCCCTGTCCTTTACAAATGTAGGGGGCCCATGCACAGTACAGCTGTCGATGAAGAAGTTCTGACACTTCTCACAATCTGGAGGTGAGAGTAACAGGGGTTAGGGAAGGTATAGCGCATGTTCCTGGACACAAAGAACTTCAGAGGGAGTCCAGCACTGACATCACTGAGAATCAATCCTGTACTCCAGGTCACCAGAGGAAGGGAATGATTTGGGGACCAAAGGACTAGATCAAATTGTTATTGTACCATAACTTGCTTCTTAGTGAGGGCCACTTACAAAGGTAGTCATCATCCTGGGGCATGCTGACCTCTTGGTACACATGGTCCTTTCTGTCTTGTGGACTGTACATGTTCACGTCAATCTCCTTTCTGTTGAGTTCTAAGTTGGAGAAGGGCAGGTGAGCGAGGTTGGTGGGGTGTAGAGTGTTAGTTCCCATTTTGTGAGATAACGCAATCTCCTCCCATCAAATGATTACCTGTCCTTTTGCATACTGTGATATTTTGCTCCATTAACTATTGGTTCAGAAGACTAAGACTCTAACTACAGATGGCTGATTCAATTTTAGTTTCTAGATTTTCCCATTACCAGGTTTAACTTGCCAATTTTTCATCATTTATAAAATATATATCAAGTGTACATTACATTTTAGGCATTGAGTAAAGGCCTGGGCACACAACACCAATAAAGTGTGGTTGCTATTATCACAGTGAATTTATTGGACAACTTGTATGTGTCACCTGTTTTAAATTCAATTTAATGTTTTCAAACAACATATGAGTGATGTTTCCTTATCTTCACTTTACATATGAACATTTAGGAACTCAGAGAATTTATAGGATTTGCCCAAAGGTTCAGTGGTAACTTCAGTCTCAGCTTAGCCCACTTTAAATCCAGGCCCATTCAAAGTCCTCTCCACGCACTTAGGTTATACTTATCAGCCCTTCTATAGGACTTAGAGGAACTAAAATTTCCAAATTATTTTCTCTTACCCAATTTTTGTCTAGTGTGCTTTTCAAAGGCACACGCTTCTTCAGGAGGGGACGCTGGTTTTTGGGCATGCTCTGAGTCACTTGCAGTCAACAAATTTGCTGTTCCTGACAATTCCTTCAAACTATATTCATTGCTTAATGGACCCTGGATGTTGTCTTCAGTGTAAGAGTCACATACTAAAAGATAACATGTATTTAATTTTTTAAGGCTTATTATATATTTTATATGCATGTCTTTAATACTTCAGCCCTTAGAAATATCTAGGGAGTATGACTATTAGAGGGGATAGGGCCAATGTGGGTAATGAATCCAAGATTAGAACCTATGATTTATGGCTCTTTTCTTTCAACTGTCTCTATAATATTGAGAGTGAAGGATATGGGGAAGAGAATAAAGAAATAGTTGGCAGAAACATATCTAGACAATACATAAAATGATGAAATTTGCAATACCTTGGAAAGAATATTTGTACTTAGATTAGCTGGTTCCCACCAACTGTTTGAATAAGGATGTCCCAGTAGCTAGTTGTCTTCAGTGTCCTGATCTATAACATGTCAATGTTTAATGTTATAGTGAACGTGCAATTAAATAATGTTCAACAAAGTGTTCTGTCAATTATGTAATACAGCATGAGTGTGCTGCTATCAACTTACCCCTCAGCTCTCTCTGTATTTCAATTCCACAGAAATTACCTTCAGCATTCATTGATCATGTTCTAATTTAATTTGTAATTGTGAAATCATTCATTCAGCAAACATTCGGGGGCCCTCTCAGGAGCCCTGATCTGGGCCTGTGATCTCTGAGAAGTTTCAGCTATGGACCAGGATCTCAAAGAGCTCACAACACAGAGGTGGGCAGGCTGAACAAACGATTCTAAATGGGATGAGCGTGACCTCATTAGAACTCAGACAAAGAGGCGGTTACTTCACCTTATAAGAAAGGGCCCTTGAAGTCAGTTCCAGATGAATGAGTTTCTGTTGAATCGTGTGTAACCTACATGAAGTCCTTAAGTCATTTCATTATTTGTTGTTCCTCAGTCATGAAACCTGAAGCTCCTCAGGGACGGGAGATGCTTTCTTTGATTAGAGTGGGAAGCTCTGATACTGGGGATTTTACATTCTTCTTCACCTGGGACCATCGACTGTACCAACTGACTACACATTGTACACTTTCCTTAGTCAGAGGGTCTTAGTGCATCTCTCACTTCAGCATAGCAGAGAACAACTTTGGTTGAAACTGTCAGTCAGATGAATGATGTAATAACATATGGATAAGGCAATGTAAACTTCAGAAAATTATGAAAGCTTTATTTTTTAATTTAAAAAAAGATTTTTTTTTGAGAGAGGGGAAGAGAGGGAGAAAGAGAGGGAGAGAAACATCAATGTGAGAGAGAAACATTGATCAGTCACTTCTCATAAACACCCCAACCGGGAACCTGGCCCACAACCCAGGCATGTGCTTGACCAGGAATCAAATGGGTGATCTTTCACTTTGCAGGATGACACCCAACCAATTCACGCTGGCTACAGTAAAACTATGAGTATTTTAATGAGTTTGTAAGTGGTTTACAGAAGCAAATATGGATTAGATTGCACTACCACTGATACTGTGATCTTAGACATATAGTCAAACATTTCTACATCTCTGAAAGCTCACTTTCCTCATCATATATGGTGACAGTACCTTCCAGTACCTTCCTCACCAGGTGGTTGTAATGTTTAAGTGAGTTTATTCACACAGAACTCTTAAAGTCTGAAACATTGTGAGAATGCAACAAATGGTAGTTACTATTGTTGCTGTAGTTGTTAACTATTAAGATGATGATGAGCCCTGGCTGGTGTGGCTCAGTGGATTGAGCACTGGCCTGCAGACTGAAAGGTCACCAGTTCCATTCCCAGTCAGGGCACATGCCTGGGTTATGGACCATGTTCCTCACTTGGAGGCGTGTGAGAGGCAACCTAGTCATGTTTCTCTCCCTCTCTTTCTCCCTCCATTCCCCTGTCTCTAAAAAAATCAGTAAATAAAATCTCTAAAAAAATGATAATGTTGGACAGTGTGTTGAAGAGACCAGGAAAAGAAGGTGGCAGTTTCTAGAATACTTTCTGCATTCCTGCTCTTACCTGCATTTCTATTCATGAGGAAAATTTTGTTGTCAACAGGATTTGGGAAATACTCACCTTCTGGTGTTTACTCTTCCCTGCTGAAGGCCAGCCAAGAAAGTTTCACTGAAAGATGGTGAGAAATGAGTGTTTTGGTGGGTAAATGTTTCCAAAATCTGGAGATTCTTATTAGGGACACAGAAGTCTGAATGAGAGTAGTCTAAGAACAATCCCAGGATGATGGAAAATGTTTTCTGAGGTATCATTAAGGCCTAGGCTTCTATTGGGGCCGTCCACTAATTTCATTGGAATGATAAAAAACATAGACAAAGTGTCATCTATGCTTCCTCCTATGTTCATAAAGCATCTATTTTATTAAAAAATAAATTGGCCTCTCCGGACAAAAATGTAACAAAAGTAACTGCACAGAAACTCCATGTCTTCAACATAACCCTTTCTCCATCCTGTTTTCTTCACTCAAAGTGGCCTTGTCTAGGCTAATGGCACCTCGACCAGCTCTCCTCCTTTCTCTGGTATCCTCCCCGGGGGCACATACTGGCCATCCACGCCTTTCCTTAGTCATTAGACTCCGGTCAGCACCCACAGTCTGCTGATCCCAGAAACAGAATTCCAGTCACATTGAAGATCACATCTTGACCTCAGCTGTGTTTCAACCCCAGACCCATGAAAGTGGACGGACCCCACCAACCGAACACTCACAATACCGGACAGA
This sequence comes from Tonatia bakeri, assembly GCA_004024845.1. Classification (NCBI taxonomy): domain Eukaryota; kingdom Metazoa; phylum Chordata; class Mammalia; order Chiroptera; family Phyllostomidae; genus Tonatia; species Tonatia bakeri. The sequence continues at coordinate 11,579 of PVIA01016918.1, read as the reverse complement.
ACAGCACCACGGCCGACATCAGGAAACCATACGGTGATCAGCCCCTCCCAAAATCACCACGGTTAATACTGCTCCCCGTCCTTCTCCATGCAGACAGTAGCGAAATCACTACGGTTAATACTGTTCCCCGTCCTCCATGCAGACAGTAGCGCAGCCGGTGGGGACCCTCCTCACCCGCCAGACCTGGCTCCCTCTCTTGCAATGACAACTCTTCTGAATTAGTTATTTCTTGCTCACTTGTATGTTCTTACACATTTACTGTTTATTAATACATCTATAAACATAGATGATTATGTTGCACACGTGAAAGTTTACGGGAATAGCTCCTCACTGTACGATACACTGTTCTGCGTCTTGCTTGTTCACTGGACAAGCAAACCTGTTCCCTGGTTATGTCCTGAGATGCAGCCTGACCTAAACCAGGTCTGAGTCGGGAGGGCAGCTCTGGCTCCTCCTGCCGCTCACCTTGCTGCCCTGGAGCCCGTTCTTCATCGGAGTCCTCAGAGACCTCCTCCTGGAGCTCTGCGGCCTGGCTGCGGCGACGCAGGAAAGCCGGTCGAGGGGCCCTGAGACCTGGAAAGAGACAAAACCTTTGTCCTGAAAGCAGAGAGCGTGGAGGAGGAACAAGCCCCAGGAAGCCCGTAGGACTGGCTCCGATGGGATGGGAGAGTAAAATGAATTGCTGTGAGCCCCGCACTGTCAGCGCCAGCCCTGCTCTGAGGCGAAGGAGCAAATTCCCTGCGATCAGTGTCCACCCGGGAGGGAGCTGCAGGCGGATCGGGTCTCCAGGCTCCGCCTGCCCAGCGCCTGCGCGCTACCAGGGCTGGTGAGCGCGTCCAAGTTCGTGTTCACATTTCAGTCCCGGCCTTTCTCTCCGTTGGCAGGGTGCCGGGAGAGGGGGACAGAGGGGCTGGATGGGCCGGGGCCGAAGTGCCCGCAGACCTGCCCGTGGTGCGCGCGGGGGGGGGGGGGAACTGTTACCGCGCCCCTCCCCCCAGGCGTCTGAGGGTTCCCATCAGCCGGGCAGGCCTTGGAGGCACCAGAAAACGCGCTTTTCCCCGGGAAGGGCTCGGAGGTGCCCCCTGGGGTCTGGAGAAGCCCGCACGAGACGCAGGCGCAGTGTCCAGCAGACCGCCGTCTCTCATGCTGAGAGGCTTCGGGTCCCTCAGGACAAGAACTGGCGTCTTCCGGGCTGAGGACACTCAGAGAGTCCCTGGGGGAGAGGGTCAGACCGCTGCGGCTGAGGAGATTTGGGGCGTCTCATCGAGGGGCTTCAGGGTCCCCACCACTGAGTTAGTTTCCAGGACGACGGCATTCAGGGTCTCTGAGTTTGGGGAGATTTGGTCTTTCCGGGCGAGCTGCAGGAAGGGTGCCCCGAGCTGAGGGGGACTGGGGTTTTCAGACTGTTTGGGGGTCTAAGCGTTGGGGGTTAGGAGACGTGGGCCCCTCGATGCTGAAGGGGTTTGGAGCCACTCAGGACGAGGGCACGTACGGTCTCTTAGGCTGGACTTGGAAGGTCTGGGGCTAAGGGTTCCACATGGCAGGGCTCCCCGCTTACCGGCCAGTCTCCGGGGGCCCCTGCAGCGCTGCCCACCTCGGTGCAGCGTCCTCTCCGGGCTCCTGGGCTTCCCGCCCTCGGGAGGAGGGAGGGCACTCAGTGCGAGGTTCCTGCCTGGATAGCCACAGGGGAGCAATCCACCAATCAGTGCTGCGATCTCAGGGCCCTGCCCGACAATGGGCTGTCAGAAGAAGATGAAAGAGCGTGACAGGGGGCAGAGCCTCTTGGGTTGGCGGCTGGCCAGCGGAAGACCTATCCCACCCCTCGGGGATTGGCTGCTCTGAGTCTCCCGAGCGCTTGTCAGCAGCCCGTAGCGAGGACTGCTGCTTGGGGGTTTCTGTGGCTAGTTTTCCATCGGCTCGTGAGGGACCCGACCCGCAGGAGCGGGGACCTCAGAGCCCGGGTCGCTCTGCCGCCTGACAAAGTGACCCTCCTGCCGCCTGACAAAGTGTCTTTGTTCCACCAGATTGTAGTCGGGATCCCCAACCTTCGTCTAGGCTCGCCTCTGCCTTCTTTTATCAAACCCACTTTCAGCAAAAGCTGCAGAACCAGTGAGGATGCGGTTAAGACTGCATTGCATTCCGGGAAACTTGTCAGTAAATTCTGACCACACAGTTTGCAGACAGAAAAGAAGTCCCAGAGGGCTCAGACATTTAAAACAACAAATAAAATAATAAGTGCACTGGAAAACACACTAGGAGAATTTTACATCTCAAAAAAGCGGCGTTATGAATAATAAATATGTTGAAGTAAGTCAGGTCTAAAAACATTTCAGAAATAGGAAGACAAGATAAATCCAAACCAAACTAAATAAATTTTTAAAATACTGAGAAAACCTACAAGTATTTTGAATAAAAATAAGATATCGAGTTTGAGGACAGGGGTCCACAGAGCAGGGTCATTGTAGCTGCTACCGGCTTTCTTAAGTGCGCAGAGTGCCTCTGGTCCTTACCTCGTTTTCAGCACCTACATATAATTTGATTTCCATGGAGCTGAAATGAGCCAACTAACTGTAATTATTACTGTGAAACTGCATAAAGGGAAATCTCACTTAAGTGGAGTTGGGAGTCAGTGGGGGTGCTGTCACATAGCACCACCCGGTGTCAATTACAGGAAAGATTGTCTGTTGCAGGCCCTAATATATAGATGTACCGTGTGCTTCCAGGAGAAACCGACTCCCCAGCAACTCAGCCAGAGAGAAACATCGTCACCCTGAACTGAGGATTTTCTGCACTGCACTTTCATTTGAAATGACTCCTCCCAACTTCCTCTTTTTTTCCCTATAAAATAACATTCCTTGCCCTGGCTGGTGTAGCTCAGTGGATTGAGCGCGGACTGCGAACCAGGCATCGCAGGTTCGATTCCCAGTCAGGGCACATGCCTAGGTTGCAGGCCATGTCTCCCAGCAACCGCACATTGATGTTTCTCTCTCTCTCTCTCTCTCCCTTCCCTCTCTAAAAATAATAAATAAAGAAAAAAAAAAGAAAAGGGGGTAGTCCTACCAAATATTAAAATGTATATAAAAAAAATAACATTCCTCTCATTTACTTGTGGAGCTTGCTTATGATTTTTGCTACAGTTTCCTTGTTCTAAATTGCAAATTTTTACTGTTTCCGAATAAACCCCTTATCTGCTGGTAAAATAACTGACTGCTATATATATATGTTTCAATATTTTATTTATTTATTTATTTATTTATTTATTTATCTATCTATTTATTTATTTAGAGAGGGAAGGGAGGGAGAAAGGGAGAGAGAGAGAAACATCAATGTGCGGTTGCTGGGGCTGTGGCCTGCAACCCAGGCATGTGCCCTGACTGGGAATCGAACCTGCGATACTTTGGTTCGCAGCCCGCCCTCAATCCACTGAGCTACGCCAGCCAGGGCAATATATTTTTAAGGTCAACATAGTTTGGTGGCCCACATGGGGATCCAGAGGACTCCTGACATCTCTGAGGCTGATCAGCAAGCAGGTGCAGTGTCCTTGCTCTGAAAGACTCTGGGAAGGGTCCTTTGGTGCAGACTCCCTGGTGATCATTTTGAAAATAGACATCCAGAAATAACATCCTGATACCCTGTGACCCAGAAATTCCACTTTTCAAAATTTTCTCCTAGTAGCTCTGGCCTGGTAGTTCAGTTGGTTAGAGTGTTCTGCCTATATGCCCAGGTGGTCAGTTCATTCTTCAGTCAGGGCACATACAAAAAGCAACCAATGATTGAATACATTAGAGGAACAGCTAACTCTCTCTCTCTCTTTCAAATTAATCAATGAAATGAAAAGAAAAGCAGCCCTGGCTGGCGTAGCTCAGTGGATTGAGCGCGGGCTGCGAACCAGGCATCGCAGGTTCGATTCCCAGTCAGGGCACATGCCTAGGTTGCAGGCCACAGCCCCCAGCAACCGCACATTGATGTTTCTCTCTCTCTCTCTCCCTCTCCCTTCCCTCTCTAAAAATAAATAAATAAAAAATCTTAAAAAAAAAGCCATTAAAAATTTCCCCCTAGTTATGCTTCCTTGTGTATGAAATGAAGTATGTTTAATATATTTTATCCAACACATATAATAACAGATATAATTTGAAAGTTTTCAGTAGAAGAGAATTTGTTAAATTATGGTTTGCTCACACTGTGAAATATTATAGAACATTAAAAATGGGTGAGAATATATGACATTTCATTAAAGAAATAAAACCTAGTAAGGTGGTTCTAATGGATTTTAACAGAGAATGATTTGTAAATAATGTTATTATGTGAGAAAATTATCCTGCAAAACAAATTATGTTAAAAAAAAAAAAAAACCCTGGCAGAAGACATGTGCTGAGAGGAGACACAGGGACTAGTCACCGGGACCAGGGCCTGGGCAATGTGGAGGGGAAAACTTGCTTTTCCTTCATGTCATTTGGAATGTTGTGTCATTTGTTTTCTCCTTTATTTAAAATAAACCTATCTATAATTACTTTTTGTAGATAAAAGAATGGATGAGAAGTAGTTGTTTATATATGTATGCATTTAAAAATGACTCAACAAAAATTCTGCACACCCTCATTAAATCCAGTGGCCCACACTGTCTTCCTTATCTGCGAATACCCCGTTGACCACCCAAAGTGTCCAATTTGCATCCAAAACTCTATTCCAGCAGGAACACAGTGCAAAATATACTGTGTCACACAGTTACTGTTAGCTTGAGAGATGAAAACCATTTATCATCAAAACAATGACTTTTATATTTAAGTATTTGATCCAAGGTTATTTACAGTAATGCTATTAAGAATATTTTAAGCCCTGACTAGTGTTGGTTCAACTTTTGTGTCTGGCATTTGATAAATAGGGTTCACTGTCTAGCTCCACCTCTGGAGTCTGGCTGTGGGGTATTGGTTACGGATCTGGGTCCTGTCTCTGAGGTCTGTGGCCTGGGTTTGAATCTATTTGGCTATGAGTCTCAGATTTGGGGTGTCTTTGGGTGTGGCTTTGGGGTCTGTGGGTTTGTGTGCGGGGTCCGTGTGCATTTTTATGAATTTATAGTCCTTAACTCGAAGTCAATGCCAAGAGGAGTCCCAAGGTTGGGGTGTAGTGAAGAAGGAAACTTAGTGCAAATACCTCAATTTTAATACAGAATCGCCGTGAGGACAGAGGGTTGTGAAAAAGCTCAGTATTGTTATAGTTGAATTATGAAGCAGCACACTGTATCAACTCATTTGTAGCATCAGGCCTGTGAGGAGGCTTGAAGTGAGGCAGTCCTGGGGCATCTCCCTCTCCTGCTGTGCTGCTTAGTGCTTCTCCTCTCATCAACTTGACTGCTCATCGAGACCTTCATTTCCTCTTTGCTCAGCTGCATTTGCACATGAAGAAGTGGAAATTGGAAAAGGAGTCCCTCTGAGATCAGGCTGGAGGAGCAAAGAAAAGACCTCTGGTGTTGTCACCACAACAGACTAGATTATTATTATTTTTAAATTATGCTGTGTTTTCCCCTAGTACTTTTTAAGCCCAAACTGAGAGGGCCTTTTTGTTGTTGTTGCTGCTTACTTAAATTATATATAAAAATAAAAATAATTGAAAATCCTACCAAAACAAGTAATAGCTGCTGTTATATTAAGTATATACGTTTCTAAACAAGGTGGTTGTGTGTGGGTTGGGATGGGTGGAGGAGGGCAAAAGGGAAGAATTTGGAAACTGTAGTAGGATAACAATAACAAATCATTTAATGAAAAGAAGTGTATACCCTTCCAGACATCACTACTTGCATATTTTCATTCTTCCACTTTCTCTGGATTTAATTTCTTATTCTGAATCTGTAAGATGATGCAAAATTTGTGAATTTTCAGGCTTTCTCCCTAATGTGTGGATTTATCAATACATTGTTCCCAGAGTGTTTTTTATGTAGTATTTTTATTATCATTCAGTTCAAATTATTTTTTAACTGCAATTGTAATTTAATTTGCGGGCTATTTAGAAGTGTATTTTATAATTTTTAAATATAAGGACTTTCTAGTTATATTTTAGTACTGATTACTAGATTAGGTGCAATGAAGACAAGAAACATACTTCATATAATTTCAACCTACCTTTGATAAACTTTTTTTTTGAAACTTGATTCTTAGTACAGTAAGGTCAATAAAAAAAAAAAAAAAGCTCCTAGCGTGGTTGTCTGCTGCCATCTTGTGTTCATTTTCGGAATAACACCTTAGTTCAGGTCAGGAAAAGTTTAGTATAGTCAGTTGGTTCTTTGTGAATGTTGAATCCAATTTGTTGCTCATGGTGTTTTTATACCCTTACTGAATTTTGTGAGGTGGTCGCTTGTTTCTGAAAGAGGTTTGCTCTATCTCGGATGAGAGAGGTTTGTTAAATCTATTATGATTATACATTTTTCTTTGTGTCTCTGTTCTATATAATTTAAGTTTATGATATTAAGTAAATGGTGAATGCGGATCTTCTGGGTAAATTAAGCCTTTTGAAGCACTCATCATGTCTAGTCATGCTTTGTACCTCGAAGTCTACTGCATATTATTATGTAATTTTCATGTGATTTATGTTTCTGATTCTTAAAGCTACTTTTGCACCATTCTATGTATCTTTTCCTATTTTTTCTCTTTCGATCGTCTGTCACCCCAATGTTTTAGGTAATTCATATTTTCTCCCAGTTTGTGTATTTTTTTAAATTCTTTATTTTATTGATTATGCTATTACAGTTGGCCCATTTTCCCCCTTCACTCCCCACCACCCTGCCCATCCCCTCCCACCCTCATTCCCCCCTTTAGTTCATGTCCATGTGTCATAAGTTCTTTAGTGTCTACATGTCCCATACTATTCTTGCCCTCCCCCTATCTATTTTCTACCTACTGTCTATGCTACTTATTCTCTATATCTTTTCCCCCTCCTTCCTCCTCCTACTTCCCTGTTGCTAACCCTCCATTTTGTTCATATTTTTAATCTTCTTTTTCTTAGGTAAGTCCCTTTAACATTTCATATAGTAAGGGCTTGGTGTTGATGAACTCTTTTAATTTGGCCTTGTCTGAGAAGCACTTTATCTGCCCTTCCATTCTAAATGAAAGCTTTGCTGGATAGAGAAATCTGGGATGTAGGCCCTTGCCTTTCATGCTTTGGAATACTTCTTGCCAGCCCCTTCTTGCCTGTAAGGTCTCTTTTGAGAAATCAGCTGACAGTCTGATGGGAACTCCTTTGTAGGTTACCGTCTCCTTGTCTCTTGCTGCTTCTAGGATTCTCTGCTTCATTTTTACCTTGGCTAATGTAATTATGATGTGCCTTGGCGTGTTCCTCCTTGGGTCCAACCTTTTTGGGACTCTCTGAGCTTCCTGGACTTCCTGGAAGTCTATTTCCCTTGCCAGATTGGGGAAATTTTCCTTTAATATCTGTTTAAATAAGTTCTCATTCTGTTGCTCTTCCTCTTCCCCTTCTGGTACCCCTATAATTCGGATGTTGGAACGTTTAAAGGTGTCCTGGAGGTCCCTAAGCCTCCCCTCAGTTTTTTGAATTCTTGTTTCTTCATTCTTTTCTGTTTGGTTGTTCCTTTCTTCCTTCTGGTCCACTCCATTGATTTGAGTCCCAGTTTTCTTCCCATCACTATTGTTTCCCTGTGCGTTTTCCTTCATTTCTCTTAATCATAGCCTGCATTTGTTCATCTAATTTATGTCCAAAGTCAACCAATTCTGTGAGCTTCCTGATCACCAGTGCTTTGAACTGTGCATCTGATAGTTCGGCTATCTCTTGGTCACTTAAAAAAATTGGTTCTGGGGCTTTCAAATATGTTTGAGCTATCTTTTTTATTTTCCTTTGGTTTGGCTGTGGCTGTTTCGTAAGGGCGGCGGAGCCTTAGGTGTTCACCAGGGCGGGGCACCCCAGTCGCTGGGTTGTGACGTTGTATGTGGGGGTGGGGTCTGAGAGGGAACAATGGCGCCTGCTCCACTCTCTCTAGGACTTCCGTCCCCTCCTCTGCCTCCCACAAGCAAATTGGGCCCCTCCTGTGCTGGCTCCCGGACGGTGGGCTGGTGCACTTTCTTGGACTCTGTGGGCCTCCCTGAGAAGTCTCCTGTGAGGCTGAGAGAGTCTCCCGGCCTCAGCTCCCAGACGGGGCTCTTAAGCTTTGAAACGCGGCGGCGCTGCCCGTTTTCCCTTAGTTTGTGCGCAAACATGTGGCTGGCTGCGGACAGCCTGCTGCCTTGCGCCCCTCACTGGGTCTGCTAGTTGCCTCCCGCGCCCAGGGTCCGCCACCCGGTCAGTCTGCTGCCGTCTGCGCCCTGCGCGCCTGCCAGCCAGCGTTTCTTTCTGCTGGGACCCCTCGACCCCACTCCACAGGCCTCTGACTCCGCCGCTCCTTACCGGTCTGGATGTACTGGAGCCCGACTTCTGTTCAATTAATTTCTCTCTGTTCTGGTTGTTTATTGTTTCTCAATTTTTGTTGTCTTCAGTCTTGGTTGCGCGAGGAAGCACAATGCGACTGCCTATGCCTCCACCTTGGCCGGAACTCCCAGTTTGTGTATTTTATTTGTATTGTCTGAACAAGTTCTTTTTCAGAGTTGTCTTTAATTTTATGAAGCACGTTATTAATGTATTCATTATTTAATGTATTTCATTCCATTAGTGTAATGTATTATGTACATAAAGTATATGTATTAATGTATTCATTATATTAATGTATTTAATGTATGCATTAAACTGCATGTCCATTAGTATACTTGATTCCTGGATGGTTTTGTTTAAATGGACCACTAAGAATCAAACACACAGAAGAGGTCTGTCTAAGGTCAGAGTTGGACTAGGCTGGAGGTGAGAGGGAGCCACAGATGTGGGTGGAGCTGGGTGGGAGGTGTATTTAGGCTGGCGGGCGCGAGGGGCGGGCCGCTCTGGTGGAGAGACTGACAACTACACGGACTGGAGTTTAGGCGCTGCCGGCGCCTGTCTCCATGGTCACGAGGTGAAGCTCACAGCCTAACGTGAAGCAATCAACGCGGTCCAGGGCCAGGAGGTGAGCTGCGTGGGGGCTATGAGGTGAGGGGGGTGGCGGGCAGATACAGCCACCCTGTGGGGAGCAGGAAAGAGGTCCAGACTGCGGTACACATCTCAGGTCCCAATTTAACTGACCACTTTCTATGGGACCATCTTTCTATATTAGTCTACATTCTATTACATTTATAGACAGGTTTGGTAAATGGGTATCATTGTGTGTTTTTCTGAAATCTTGTGTTTCAAGAACATGATGATACTTTTCATTTGTTAAAGTTTCTGTTATAGGGTAGCAATTTCCAATTTTCTTCACACAGACTATGTATTGTTATTTCCAGGGTTTTTTTTTAAACCTGTTTTGTTGCTAGCAAGTCTTGTTAAAAATTATATGTTTAACTTAGTGTCTGTACATATTTATTTCTGCATGTTATTTCCCCATCATTGTACTAAATTCTGTTTGTGATACTTGTCTGTTGATTTGCATGAGTTACGAAGGTAAACTTGTTCTCATGCAATAATGATCATTACATGGTTGTATGTGAACTAGAAATAGTTAAAACTTGAAAGAAAACAAGAAGAAGTGAGGTAATGTGAGGACCTAGAAAAATTCTCTTTGTTAGTCATGAATATATTAATGACTAAATAAAATAGTAACATCCTTCTTAGCATTTTAAATAAGTTTAGGGCCTGGAAGCATGGTGTTCTAGAAATTAGAAGTCTGTTGTTACAGGATATGTGCCCCCGGGTAGGTAATCTGAGGAATACAGAATGTAGCAAATGTTCATATTTTCAAAGAAAAAAACTTGAGATGGTAAAATCTGGAATCTAACAGAGTAAGACTCTTTGTTCTAAGTGACATTATGAATCAGTTATTCAAGCAATGGAAAGAGGCAGGGATCCTCAGATGACTACTCTATTTAGTCACAGTGTGATCTGGTCTCCTAAGTGGACAGATCTTCCTTTGCCTCCTGACCTATATAGCCTAGGACACTTCTCTCCAATATTTGTAAGGTGGCTGGCATTTTTTGTTCTTTAGGTTTCAGCTTCAGGCTTCCTGTTCCAAGAAAAGCAGCCTTTGAGATCTAGAATGCAAAGGGACATGCTGTTTGTGTTCTAATGGAGTCTTCATGATACAGAGTAGGGTTTCTCATTCTCAGCACTATGGACCTTTTTGGCCAGAGAATTCCTTCTCCTGGGAGATTGTCCTCTGTATTGTAGGTGCTCATTAGCATCCAAGACCTCTATTCACTGCCAGCAGCCTCACTTCTGTCCCCCTCAGGACAATCTAAATGGCTCAGTACATTGCCTAAAGTCCTCTTGGGGGCAAAAATCACCTTTGGTTGAGAAACAGTTTGAAGCTTTGATCATTTTTGATACCAGAAAGATCTGGATCTGGTGTGCAGTCTTTTTACTATTTTTCTGTGCAAATTATTTTCCACTCTGACTGTAATTTATTTTGGGAATGTATTTAGAAGTCTATTTTAAAACATGTAAACAGCCCTGGCGGGTGTAGCTCAGTGGATTGAGCGCGTGCTGCGAACAGGCATCGCAGGTTCGATTCCCAGTCAGGGCACATGCCTAGGTTGCAGGCCATGTCCCCCAGCAACCGCACATTGATGTTTCTCTCTCTCTCTCTTTCTCCCTCCCTTCCCTCTCTAAAAATAAATAAATAAAATCTTTAAAAAAAACATGTAAACATAGGAACTTTCTAGTTACGTTGTGACTGCTTTCCAAATTAATGGCAAAGAGAGCAGTAAGCATAGTTTGTGAGACATTTGTTGAAACTTGCTTTATAGCTAAATATAGTCATGTTTTAAAAGTTCCAAGTGTGCTTGAAAAGCATTTTTAATTTACTTTGTTGATGATTACTTAAACAATGAGAAAATGTTTATGAAAAATTCTCCCCCAAGAGGTAAAAAGAACTGCTATCGTTTTATGTATATACACTTGCAGATACGTCGACGTGCACATTTCTGTCCACTTTCTCTGGATTTCATTTATTATTTTAGGTTACAAGTATGGTCAGAAAGCTTGTATATTTTCAGCTTTTATTTTTGATACTGTGCATTTGAGGGTGAAGGTGTTTTTCATAAGTTTTGGTATATGGTATCTTTATCCCCATTCAGTTTATTTTGTAATTCAAGTTGTTTTATTTTTGAGGTTATTTAGAAGTGTATTACAAATTACCAAAAATAAGGCTTTTCCAGTCACTAATTTTTAGTGAATTCTAGCTTAAGTGCAATAGGCACACTTAGAGAAACATGTTGTATGTGATTTCAATGCTGTGATATTTGTTGAAACTGACTTTTTATTGACTTGGCCAAGAGAGAAACTTTAGGGAAGATGGAATTATGAAGGTGCCCCAAACACTGCAGAAAGCAGTGGGACAAAACAGTGAATCCATTGTTCAGTGAAATTATTGGTGAAAATGGAAAATGTCTCTTTCATTGTGTGTTTACCTAAAAACCGAATGAATCTTTTGGCCAAGCAAATCGTACAGTGTTCCAAGTGTGTATCTCTGCTGCCATCTCGTGGGCATTTTGTGAATAACATGTTAGTGGCAGGAG
>PVIA01016917.1:0-17272 GCA_004024845.1 Tonatia bakeri | reverse complement strand
TAGTAGGGGGAACCGTCACCCGGTTTTAGCAGAGATTCCGGCGACACAGCTGATGGTGCTGAGAACCAAGAGAGGCCTACCAGCCAAGCACGGATTACTGGGAAGAACCAGACACTGCCTGAGACTGGACTTCTATTTCCTTTCCTGAGATACGGTACCCCATACTGGGCAAGGGGGGAGAAAGAACTGTGTGCGTTTAATGGGTGTTTTAAGGGACTTTAAGATGTTTTGATAAAAACATTAGGTCACTGCCTTAAGTTTTGTATAGCACAAAATAAACGTTTTCCTTTCCTTTTCACCAATCTCTGGCATTGAGAGATATCTTTCCTTTATGGCGGCGGACAAGACGGACCCGAATTTCTTTCAGTAAGAGCATCACCGTCCCGGGGCTCCCGGGCCCCCTTTGCTTGTTTGGGTCTTGCTCTGAAACACTACCTCACTCTACTATTTTTATTTTATTTCTCTATTTATGCCTTTAAAAAAATCTGCTGTCATTTTAGTGGAGCTTCATGAGACAGCAGTGATAAATGCATGTGTCTAATCTGCCTTGTTTAACTGAAAGTCTTATAACACACTCCATACTGGGAAATAATGCAGTCCAAAGCTAATAGCACTAATAGTGGGAAAATAAGCATACTTTGCATCAAGAAAGTAAAAATCTGTTTCAGAGAAACATGATATTAATAATTGTATAATATGTAAGCCATAAATATGATGATTCCTGCACCATGAAAAAGGAAAAGGTCTGTTGTGACAGAAAATTGACATATAAAATTTCAAATAATTAAAATGATAGCTATTTTAGGTTGATACATAAACATAAGATATATGGGCTTATCTAGTATTTTTGGATATAGAATGCATTTTTATGAAAAAATACCTGTAGATGTTAATTGCCTTCATTAAAGAAACCTTTGAAGAAGCATGCCATTCAGTGACAAGTTGGAAAGGTTCCTGAATGGAAGGATGAAGCAGGGAGTTTAATGTTGTAGATTTTATGAAATGGGTGGATTCAACATACTATTTTGTAAAAATGATACAGACAGACCTTAAATATTTTTTAAAAGATTCTGCATTCTCCTCCTCTATTCCAGCCCTGAACAACACACCCTGCCTACATGTAAATTCGGGAAAAGAGGTTAGAGTAAGGGCAAAATGGGGTTGCACACCACAATAATAATTGCTAACAATTATTAGCCTTTACTGAGTGTTTGCTATGCATCAGTAACTATGAAAAACACTTTTCATGATTTATTTCATAGTAAGTGGTTAGTGATTATTTGACAAACAAATTTAAACAGTAAAAAAGGAAGGGCAAACGGGTAAGGAGGAGGGAAGGAAGAAGATACCACCAAAGATTCATAATGTTCTTATTTCCTTTCAGAAATACAGATTTTGTAGTCATCAGTGTGTGTTACATATCCTCAGATATAAGGAGACCTCAAAAAGAAGATACTAACATTTTTTTCTTGTCAATTTAATTATAAATTTTTTAGGGATATAGATGAATAAATCAAATATATGCTAATGCATTTAAATTTTCAACTTAATAAAATAACTAAAGCTATATTATATAAATATATTAATTAAGCTGTAGTGCTTCTTCTCCCTTCATATTTCATAAAATAAGTTTAGTACTTTACATGCATTTTCAACATTAGTATCTGCATCATCACCAGAGTCTATTCTGGTCATCTCACTGTTTTTCAGAGCTTATTGTTCTCACTTCTGCATACAAAATTATTTGCACCATCTTACTACCAAGGAAAGTTTATCCCAAGTTATAAATACCCATTCACATATCACATTTGCAGTTGTGATGTTGTATCCCTTGGGGTAGTCAATACATTCATTTGTATTAATATTTATATTAAATTTATATTGGTATTTTTATGTATGTATGTATTTGCTTCCTGATTAACTTTTAGACTAGCTTTGATGTAGGTTATTTTATGCAGACATGGTAGCATTGATTAAAATCTTTGGAGTGGAAAATTAAATAGGGCTCCAGGGTTTGTTTGTTTGTTTTTAGGAAAAAAAAAGGTGTAGGTCAACACGGTGACTATACAAAGGTAGCAAATTGTAGGGAGCCATTCCAAGTGGTGTGGGAATGTAGCCCAGCCCCCACTCAGAAAGGCCAATGGGAAGCAAGGTCTGGCACCTGCATTGTACCTAGGCTGCTAGGAGACTTGCTTTTGCTAAAACTCCCTCACCCTGGATTGAAGCAGCAAATGTTTACTGCATATCTCTAAAGTAACTTCCTAAAATCTGTGCTAAACATGCCAAGTATGTAGTGTAACCAGTTCAACCACTTTTCCCCTTTACCTATAACATCCTTCTTTTTGAAGTAATTTAGCAACATTCTTTCCTTTGTTATCTGTAAAAGGTAATCGATGCAATGTACCCAGAAAAGCAATAAAAGCCTGTCCAAGGAGGGGTCAGGGCCCTCTCTTTCACTTAGATAGTGGCCTTGCATCCCTTTTTGTCCACAGGACTTCTGTAGTCCATGTGAATTTGTCTCTCGCAGCCACAAGACACAGATCCTGCCAGCCAGGGTCCGCACCAGCAAAGTACATACTTTTCTAAAAGAAACTTCTCATATTTACCTGAGATGTGTTAAAAAAAATCTACTGTTTGGTAAGTGCTTTCATCCCTACAACATCCCAGTACCATCCCCACAGTGTCATTTCCCCCATTTCAATATTTAAATATTTTAAACATTTTATTTATTTTTAGAGCAGGGAAGGGAGGGAGAGAGGGAAAGAAACATCAATGTGTGGTTGCCTCTCGCACGCCCCCCCATGGGGACCTGGCCCACAACCCAGACATATGCCCTGACTGGGAATCACACTGGTGACCCTTTGATCTGCAGGCTGGCATTCAGTCCACTGAGCCACACCAGCCAGAGCCCCATTTTGTTTTTTACAGCTGAGGAATTAGTGTCAGAAAACTCATTAGTGAAGGAGAATGACTTAAAAACAGCAAAGATGGGGTTTTAATCCAGATCCAACTCCAAAGCCGATGTTCTTTATTACCTATTCTCCTTTGTGACTAACAAGTAATACAGCATATGGTTTTGAGATGGCTGGTTAATAATAACCATGAGGCAGAGTTCAGTTAACTGGTCTCTATGTAAAAATGGAATAAGTAACTGTGGGTTAATACCACACTTTCTATTGACTGCCACATCTTCTAAGGAATAGAGTTCATGTTTCAATATACAAGAGATTTCTTTTTATAAAGTTCCATTAGGGAAAATAAGGAGAGAAGAAAAAAACTAGAAAAGATGGGTAGTGAGATCTGAATCAACATGTGTTTTGTATTACAGTAGATTAAAGATGGAACCATTTATAGTCCTGGCATGTATCTGACCCTGAATCCCCATTTTAAAGCTGTCAGGTAAAGAAATACATGGCACCAGAAGTCACTGTAATATTTAAAAAAAAAGCATATGTGATGTCACAAGTCTTCTAGATATTTTTAATATTAATGTAACAAATTTTGTTTAGCAAGAAGTTGCCAAGTTAAAGTCACATTTATTACCTTTTGAGTCCTCTTTTTTCTTTATTAGTTTAGCTAAAGTTTTGTAACTTCTGTTTATATTTTCAAAAAAACAACACTTAGTTTCATTGATTTTTATATGGTCTTTCTAATCTCTATTTCATTTATTCCTGCAATAATAATCTTTGTTACCACACTTCCTTCCTTCTGCTAGTTTGGGGCTTAGTTTGTTTTTTCTAATTCCTTAAGGTGGAAATTATGTTGTTTATTTGAGATCTTTTTTCTTAATGTAGGCACTTATCACCATAAACTCTTAGAACTGCTTTGCTGTATCATAAATTTTGGTATGATGCATTTTTGTTTCCTCAAGATATTTTCTGATTTTTTTTATTTCTTCTCTGAACCATTGGTTGTTCAGGAATATGTTGTCTAATTTCCACATTTTTGTTAATTATTCAGTTTTCCTCCTGTTCTTGATTTCTAGTTTATACACCTTTGTGGTCAGAAATGATAAATGATATGATTTCAATATTCTTAAATTTGTTAAGGCTTGCTTTGTGGCCTAACATATGATCTATTCTGAAGAATGTTCCATGTGCACTTAAAAGGTGTATTCTGGTACTGTTGTATTAAGTCCATTGTTTCCATATTAATTTTCTATTGTGATCTATCCAATGTCAAGTGATGTGTTTACGTCCCTTACTGTCATTGTATTGCTGTCTATTTCTGAACCAACACCTTTATCAGTATCTAGAGACTATATTTTAGTTGACTTTCACTGAAAGTCTATTTTATCTGATATGAGTATAGCTGTTCCTGTTACAGGGTACAGCCAAGAGGGGGGACCCCAAATGGGCATTTGCAATGGGGTCCAGAACTCAAGGTGTTCAGGAAATATTAGGATGTCATCAACCCCCCTCCCCACAGGTGTGGGTGGGGGGAAGGGACATATGGAGCAGGGCCACTGAGAGCTGTTTCACATAGTGACAGCTCTGCAGCCAACCTCTGGGGTGTGGTCATTTAACATACCTATAACCTTTGACTGGTTACATAGATATGTTAAATAGCTGTGGCCCGTGCTCTGAGCCAGGGGAATGGAAGTAATTTCCCCACCAAGATGTAACTGTCGGGGGGCAGGTCCCCAGAGTTACAGCACCTGCGTGGGAGCTTGGAGAAGATTGGCTTCATGACATGGGGCCACACCTGCCCAGGCTCATGATGGCAGTCCAGTAAAGCTGGAAGGGTTTGAGAGTACTGGCAGGTGTAACTGATTGTAGGAGGAGTCAGATATGGTGCTGCAGAAGAAAATTGGCGCAGGGATTTAAATCCAGATGCGGCAGCCATTGAGGAGAGAATCACTCGGTCTTCAGCAGAGTGGGGACTCCTGCAGTCCTGTGAGAGAGAATCACCATGCGGCTTTAGCAGAGAACCACCACTCGGCTTTGGCAGAGTGGCGACCCCCCGTTCTTGCAGCCATTGATGGGGGGAGAACCATGTGGCTGTGGCAGTGCAGAGAGGATCACAGCCATTGAGGAGGGAACCATGCGGACTTGGCTGAGTGGGGACTCCACAGTATTAGTAGGGAGAACCACCACCCGCCTTTAGCAGAGATTTGGGCGACACAGCTGAGGGTGCCGAGAACCGAGGAAGGTCTCCCAGCCAAGATGGATTACTGGGAAGAACCGGGGGTTGCCTGAGCTACAGACTTCTATTTCTTTTCCTGACATAGGGTACCCCAGACTGGGCAAAGGGAAGGAAGGACTGTGTATGTTCGTGGGTATTTTAAGGGACTTTAGGATTTTGATGAAGACATTAGGTCACTACTTTAAGTTTGTATAGCATTCAATAAACATTTCCTTTCCTTTTCACTAATCTCTGGCATTGAGAGACGTCTTTCCTCTGGTGGTGGACATAACAAACCTGGGGGTTCCTTTTGGGTAATAGTATATTGCCTCAGCCCCCTCTAGGCCCCCCCTTATTGTTCTGTAGCAGTCCTCTTGTTTGTTTATTGTTTGCATGGAATATCTTTTTCCATCTCATATTTATCACCTTTTATATCTGAAGCTTTAAAAAATTTTTGAAGCTTTAGTAATGTTACCAAACAGGAATTAGTGTCCTGCTGCCCACTGCCACCCTCTTAGCAGAATTCCAGAGGAAAGGTTTGGTGATAAAGGAAAGTAGTCTTTATTCAAAAGCTTCACAGTTTTGGAATAACAGCTTCCCAGGTGCATTAGTCACTTAAGCCTATCAATTAAAGTAAACTCTTAACACCTGAGTTCTCCTAGCATTCCCTCTGTTAATTTCTAATTTCTTATTTGTGCAGGGTTAGTTTACAAACTAAAAAAAAAACGATTAAAAAGCTACACAATTTTGGAAGAACTGCAGGCGTCTGCCTCACAACTCGCCCCCTCTAGAACACCCAAAGAAGAATAACCCTGCCACCCTGTGCCAGGCCAGCTGGATCTTAGGCTGCACCTGGAATTCCTTCTCATCCAAAATACTATCTGTTGGGAAATGCAGGCAGCTGCAGCACAATCATCCAGGTATTCTTGAGGAAGAGAGAGCTTGAAAGGCCCCCAGAACCCTTGTGCTCTGAGACATTCAGCCTCTCAGCCAATCCCATCCTAGACTGTTTACCATTTCCTCAGACAACCTCCTCTTATAGACCCGCCCTATACCTCCCCAGTGATCTGATCTCTCTGTATCAGTAATACTTCCTGTCTTGGTATTTTTTCCTCACAGTTACAAAAACCAGGCACACTTGCAGTGCAATAATAACACGGTCATGGAAATGTTAATGTAAACTATATGTTTTCTAAAAAGTTGCAGCAAATCCTAGGAAAGGATTGTTCTGCTTATACCTATAAATGTTGTTAGTGTTTAGTTAGAGAAAATCCACCAGATGGCAACCTCATCTGCATGTGAAACATGTTGTACAATACTCTACCACCCATTCAAAGGTCCCTTAAGCTAGATTCTCCCTGATTAATGGATGATTTCTATAGTGAGCCCAGTAAATGGATACTAGGTAGTCTCTAGGCAGTGATTGTTGGAAAGTAGGGGATGTGCAGAGTTGGGATGTATTTATCATGTGTGAAATATTTTTAGTAACATTTTTTAAAATTTTGAAAACAAATGATAATCATATCTATTTCCATGTTGCACTCTAAATATATTTCTAATTTGAATCTAAAAGGAACCATGTTCATTTCTGTAGTGTATGAAGCTGTAGATCATATTAATTCTTTATGAATTACAAGTTATTCTTGTCAGATTCCTTGTACTTGATGGCAACCTGGGAGCTAGCTGATTTGTTCCTTAAAATGCAAAGAGTCTTCCTTATTTCTAAACCTGACAGTATGCAGAGAGTACTGCTGGGGATATTTAACATGTCCCTTACTGTTTTCTGTTTATAAACAACCTGCCCTGAGGTACTAATTAGGTGGAAGATATTGCATATACTTAGCAAATACTGTTTTGTTTTTCCATACAAATAAATCTGTGGTCAAGGTGAAAGTTATTGATGAGTTGGTCACATGAGCTGCAAATTTCTGAAAGTATGCATGATAGTAAATGTTTCAGAAAAAGAAAAATGGATTTGTTTAACTTTTTATTCCTAAATAGCTATAGTTGTAATTGCATCTGACATTTCATCAGTAAATCCATTTTAAAGTGGCATGTTTAACATCATTAAAGTATAGCTGCATAAGACATCTGTTTGAATTAAATATCTATAATACCTAACAGATTGCCTTTTGACTATATTCTGCATTTGTATGTTTTCAAAAATCCATATTTGAAAAATATGCTTCTCAGTTTCCTGGGTATTTTTAATAACTTTATTGAGGCATATTTTACATATAATTCACTGATTTCAAGTATACAATTTAATAATTTTTAGTAAGCTTAAGTCTCCTGGGTATTTTTTAAATGGTATAGTTAGATGTCATTCCTCATAATATGACAAATACTCTGCATTTTGGCAGCTCATCTATCTTTGGTTCCTAAAATGCTTGCTTTTAGATATTATTTACAAAAATGAAGGTCAGAAAATATGGCTCATATGTCTGAAATTTTATTTGTGTCAGTGTCTCAGTGCCTTACCTTCAAGACACACTTACATCACTTCACAGATTTTAAGCTTTGGCTTCATTATCTTAAAATACCAGCAAATCTAACCTTCAGTACTACTCGGACCATTGGAGCTAGCAACCATTATTTTAATTTAATACATGTCTAGTGAGACAGTATAGTAAAAAACTACAAAAATTCCTTAGCAAGTGGAATAGGGAGACTGAGACAGCTGAACACAATAACTGAGCAATTTACAGCCAGATGCCCATAGATGGTCGCCGGGACAGAAGGCCCCCAATGCCTGGCAGGTGGCAAAACTGCCCTTTCCTCCCTGGAGATAACATCAAGGCCTTAGTTGTAATTCAGCTCCAGGCCTACAAAAGCAGCAAAACCAGGTGAGTGATGCCGGAACCAACTGCAATGACTAAAGACCTTTGGCCTGTCACTGACCCAATCAGAGGAGACCATGACCCTGGAAGGGCACACCTGGAAAACTGATGAATATTCTGCTGAAACCCTCCCCTGAGGCCTCCCTAAGATTTGAGAGAGAGAGAGAGAGAGAGAGAGAGAGAGAGAGAGAGAGAGAAAGAGAGGAAGAGGGAGAGAAAGAGGAAGAAAAGCCTCAAGACAAATGACCCTCTGGGGAGCAGCTAAAGCCATTCGCTTTCCCGTATTCTTTCCGTCACTTCTTTCTTCACAGACACACATCTCCTAAACTTGAAGGCAATAGGCAGCTGGCAGTTTGTCCCAGGCTAATCTCCTGAACCTGTTCTCAAAGCCCCCTTTTCTCTGCCTTTCCACTGAGCTAAGGCAACCTAGCCTAAGCTCTACTGTTGCTTATTCTGTGCTAAACCCTGCCTTGTTTTACTATCCACAGCTTTAATAAATGTATCCTCATAGTCACCTGGACTTGTGTTGTGAAATCTTTCCTACATGAAGTCAAGAACACACATACTTCAGCTGGCTCTAGGCAAACCTGTGGGAGATACCATCCTGTGGTATCCATCTTGGCTGCGGATGTTCGTTAAAACACACGAAATACACAGAAACCAGCATAATTCTGTGGGGATATAGAGAAACATGGCCACCCCTCTAGTGGGGAGTTCATCATGTCCATTCCTAAGCAGATTTTTATTGAGAAACCTGACACGGTTTGTGGATTCACAGTCTGGCAGAAAGGATCAAAGGGAACAGGTAACTTACAAAGATACTAACAGAACTCCTGCTGTGATTCTGGGCAGAGATTGGAGTTTTATCATATGAAAGGACTACAGGTTCCAAAGGTTTTATGTCTGTGCCTTCAAATTTCAAGTTAATAACATCCTCCAGCAAACAGATCTCACAGGATCTTGCATATTCTATGTCCCAGGCCTGATTATCCCAGGGGTCTGCCGTCTCCAGTCTGGGATGCACCCTTAGGCTATTTTCTCAGGCTTAGGCCTGGCGGCAGACAAACGCATTCAAGAGAGTTGGATTTCTCACAACTAAGTACAAAGACTCAGGCTAAGAGGGGGCAGGGGTTGATGTTGATCACCCCTTCCTTTCCACAGCGCCTTCATTTCCACAGCCCCGTGAGTCTCATCCCAGAGGCCTTTTCATGATCAATGCCTGTCTTAGGTCCAATCTCTATCCTAGAGAATTGTTACCCGTCATTGGCTAACTGATCAAGCATTAAAGGCCAGGCACAGAACAGGTAGCGTTCATGCCAGGGGAATAAGTTTTGTCTCTTTAGTGGCTCCTGGTCCGGAGGTCTTTCACTCAGCCTAAGTCACAGGGGGTCACAGCTTCCTGAGACCAGGCAGAGCAGTCCGCAACACAAACCCACTCAGGGGCAGGCCCCTGTCCAGTAACATCTAGTACCTATATTACATTAAAGTATTTTACAACACATAAAAGACTGTTCTTGCTCTTGAAAGATTTACAAAATAATTGAAAAATTGATCTAGGAATAAAGAGCACTTCAGAAGGATCATTTAAGACTCCATTCATATTCTACTTTATCTTTTTTCCCCCAATTTTCATTTTCTCATTCCCCCAGACATAAGGCATTCTATTCTCTTGTTCTGCTATCTAGATTTCCCTGAATGATGCCAAGTTCAAATCACATCAGCAAAATGTTATCAAAACTGCTATGAATCTTCTATTAAATATTAGTTCCTTTCTTCATATGTTGGGTCAAAGGCTGTATTGTACAAGAGTAGAAGAATCTCCAAGTAGGTATAACTGTTGTTTCTTGTATCAATGGTGGTCAAGGACAGATATCTCTCTCAGTTGGAAGAGTTTCTTTGACCTTATTGGAGGAAATCCTGCTGTATTTGAGTAAATAAATTCCTGAGTTTGTAGAATTTATGCTTATATGTATGACAACTAAAAAGCTAAACAAATTATCAGCTTTTTAAACATTTTCATTTTTTTCCATTTCAACACTCTGTAGGATATAACAGAGGACTTTGGGTAAGGACAGAGCAAATTTATCGTGTTCTTGCCTGATATATAAATATATAAATATAAATTATAAATATATATACAGGGTCTGGCACAAATAACACCCCTTTTTATTATAAAACCTTTTCACAAAATCATAAACATGTAATTCTGTAACATAATATCACACTCAAGTACACCATATGACTTTTTAGGTAAAATGTTTGAATTAAAACTATAAATTATTATACCCATATTATTATCCTACCAACCACACTCAAGCAGGCCTTCTGTATGCATGTGTGTGTGTGTATACATATATACACACATACACACACATATATACACATTGTGTATAGCCTGGGTGTGTGTGTGCAACATGTATATACAATGTGTATATGCATTGTGTGTGTGTGTGTGTGTGTGTGTAATTGGTTCTGCTTCTCTGGAGAATCCTAATACACTGGTCTTGCTCCAACTTCCCACTCACCACTACTGCCATCCCCTGCCCCAGCTCTGTTGGCACAGTAGTTCAACTAATGTGAGACAGGCTGTAAAATAAAAACCAGCAGCTTTGCTCTTGCTGATGCTATAGAAAGGAACTCACTTGATTTAGAGCATTGTCAGTTTAAGTAGTGATGTCAATGGCAAGTGGACAAAAGGGGCTGCCAGCCTGAGGTTGCAGGACAGTTTGGGGCAGGCAGGGGACCAGCAGATTAGCAGGGGATGTAACTGAAATGCCAGGAAGTGAGACAGCTATAGTGGACTGGATAAGCAACCCACATGTCCTGTCCGCCCATACTTGACCTACAGTGCTTTTCTGAATGCACAGAGGAAAAGCAAGAGAAATCAGCAGAAAGGAAAAGGTGGAGCAGATTTGACAACAGTTTGAAGTTTGAATGTGTTTCCCAGCCCACACACAGATCCATGAGCAGATAATGGGTGTATACTGACTGGTGGTGTTTGAACAAAACTTTGGAGCAGTCTTTAGCTAAACACTAAGCTATGCAGACACAATAATCAACCCTCAGAAAGATAGTCTTTAAAAATATAAGCAAGCCCTGGCTGGTGTAGCTCAGTGGTTTGAGCGTGGGCTGTGAACCAAAGGGTCACCGGTTCGATTCTCAGTCTGGGCACATGCCTGGGTTGCAGGCCAGGTCCCCAGTTGGGAGGTGCATGAGAAGCTACCACACACTGATGTTTCTCTTCCTCTCCTTCCACCCTTCCTCTCTCTAAAAATAAAGAAAGAAAATCTTTAAAAAAATGTTTTGTTAAATTTATTGGGGTGACATTGGTTAAT
The DNA here is from genome assembly GCA_004024845.1 of Tonatia bakeri. Classification (NCBI taxonomy): domain Eukaryota; kingdom Metazoa; phylum Chordata; class Mammalia; order Chiroptera; family Phyllostomidae; genus Tonatia; species Tonatia bakeri. The sequence continues at coordinate 5,973 of PVIA01016917.1, read as the reverse complement.
AAAATTATATAGGTGTCAAGTGTACAGTTCTATAATGTATTATTTCTATATTGTGTGTTTATTACCCAAAATCAAGTCTCCTTCCAATGTTAATTTCCAAGGTAAATTTTATTTATTTATCTATTTTTCTTTCTTTTTTATTTATTGATTTTTAGAGAGAGAGGAAGGGAGGGGGAGACAGAAACATTCATTCATTATCCCCCTTACTCATGCATTCATTGTTTTTTTGTTTTGTTTTGTTTTACATGCCCTAACTGGAGGTCGAACCTGCAACTTTGGCATATTAGGATGACACTCTAACCAAATGAGTTACCCTGCCAGGGCAAAGATAATTTTAAAAATCTAAACAATTGGGAGAGACATTCCATGTTAATGGATCAGAAGCTTCAATATGTTAAGATTGCAAGTTTCCCTAAGTTAACTTGGTGATCTAAACATTTATATGGAAATGCAAAGCTACTGGAATAGCCAAAATAAATTTGAAAACTAGTACAAAGTTGGAGGATTTACACTATGCTATTTCAGAAGTCATAGTAAAGCTACAGTCATTCAGACTGTGTGTTATTTATATAAGGACAGGCATGTCAATCCATTGAACAGAATTAGGAGTCCAAAACAAAACCCATATATTTACGATCAAATGGTTTTTCACCAAGGCTCTTAGACAATTCAAAATAAGAGGACAGTCCTGACAACAAATGATTCTGTGTAGATTGAATATTTATATTATGCCAAAATGAATTTAGTCCTTTTCCTTACACTACAAACAAAAAAGTAAAAATGGATCACAGACTTAAATGTAAAATCTAAAACTATACAAATTCTAGGAGAAAAAATATTTTTAAATATATTTTATTGATTATGCTATTACAGTTGTCCCATTTTCCCCTTTATTCCCCTCTGCCCTGCACACTCCCTCCCACCCACATTCCCCCACTTTAGTTCATGTCCATGGGTCATACATATAAGTTCTTTGGCTTCTACATTTCCCATACTATTCTTGCCTTCCCCCTGTCTATTATCTACCTACCATCTATGCTACTTATTCTCTGTATCTTTTCCCCTTCTCTCCTCCTTCCACTCCCCTGTTGCTAACCCTCCATGCGATCTCCATTTCTGTGGTTCTGTTCCTGTTCTACTTGTTTGCTTAGTTTGTTTTTGTTTTGGGTGTGGTTGTTAATAATTGCGAGTTTTCTGTCATTTTACAATAGATGTTTTCATCTTCTTTTTCTTAGAAAAGTCCCTTTAACATTTCATAAAATAAGGGCTTGGTGATGCTGAACTCCTTTAACTTGACCTTATCTGAGAAGCACTTTATCTGCCCTTCCATTCTAAATGAAAGCTTTGCTGCATAGAGTAATCTTGGATATAGGTACTTGCCTTTCATGAGTTGGAATATTTCCTCCAGCCCCTTCTTGCCTGTAAGGTCTCTTGAGAAATCAGCTGACAATCTGATGGGAATTCCTTTGTAGGTAACTGTCCCCTTACCTCTTGCTGCTTTTAGGATTCTCTCCTTCATTTTTACTTTGGCTAATGTAATTATGATGTGCCTTGGCGTGTTCCTCCTTGGGTCCAACCTCTTTGGGACTCTCTGAGCTTCCTGGACTTCCTGGAAGTCTATTTCCCTTGCCAGATTGGGGAAGTTTTCCTTTAATATCTGTTTAAATAAGTTCTCAATTTGTTGCTCTTCCTATTCCCCTTCTGGTACCCCTATAATTCGTATGTTGGAATGTTTAAAGATGTCCTGGAAGTTCCTAAGCCTCTCCTCCTTTTTTAAAATTCTTGTTTCTCCATTCTTTTCTGTTTGGTTGTTTCTTTTTTCCTTGTGGTCCACTGCATTGATCTGAGTCCCAGTTTCCCTCCTGTCAGTATTGGTTCTCTGTGCATTTTCCTTTATTTCACTTAGCATTGCCTTCATTTTTTCATCTAATTTATAACCAAATTCAACCAATTTTGTCAGCATCCTGATCACCAGTGCTTTGAACTGTGCATCTGATAGGTTGGCTATCTCTTCATTGCTTAGTTGTATTTTTTCTGGAGCTTTGATCCATTCTTTTATTTGGGCCGTTTTTTTTTTTTTTTGTTTGTTTGTTTGTTTTCTTGATGCACCTGTTATGTAGTAAGGAGCAGAGCCTTAGGTTTTTATCTGGGCAGGGCAACCCACATCACTGGGTTGTGATGCTGTTTGTGGGGGAGGGGTCCAAGAGGGTACGATGGCACTTGCTCCTCTCTCTGCTGGATTTCAGTCCCTTCTGCCACTGCTCCCAAGCAAACTGGGTCCTTCTGGTGCTGATTCCCAAGTGGGTGGGTTTGTGCACATTCTAGGACCCTGTGAGTCTCTCCAATGAACTCTCCTGTGAGGCTCGGAGTGTCTCCTGGCACCTCAACTCCCACAGGTGTTTTCAATTGGTGTTTTGAGGCTTTATTTCTCCATGCTGGAGCCCTGGGTTGTGCAGTCTGTTTCGTTCCCCAGTTTCACCTGATTTATCTGTGTGCAAATGTGGGACTGCCAAGTCCACCAACCGCCTTGCACACTGTGCCCATCCACAATCTGCCATCTTGCTGGGTTAGGCTGCTGCCACCCCATGCCTGGGGTCCACCAGCCACTGCTTTTTTCTGCTACGACCCCTCTCTGCTCAGCCACCCAACTCCACCCCTCCTACCAGTCTGGATAAATGTGTTTATTTTAACTCCTTGGTTGTCAGACTTCCATACAGTTTAATTTTATGTCAGCACTATTTTGGTTTTTTTGTTTGTTTGTTTCTAAATTTTTGTTGTCTTTATTTTGGTTGTGCAAGGAGGCACAGCGTGTGTACCTATGCCTCCATCTTGGCTGGAAGTCCCCAATTTGTACTTTTTAATCCCTGCACCATATCTCCCTGTCTTCCTTTCCCCCTCCCAAATGATATCCCTCCAAATGATCCCCATATCTATGGCTCTGTTTTTGTTCTACTTGTTTATTTTGTTTTTTTAATATTTGATTGTTGATAGTTGTGAATTTATTGCCATTTTAATGTTCATAGTTTGGATCTTCTTTTTTTTTTAAATAAGTTCTTTTAACATTTCGTGTAACAATGGTTTGGTGATGATTCACACCTTTAGTGTTGCCTTGTCTGGGAAGCACTTCATCTGCCCTTTAATTTTAAATAACTTTGCTCTATAGAGTAATCTACATTGCAGGTTTTTGCTTTTCATCACTTCGAATACTTCTTGCCAGTCCCTTCTAGCCTTGAAAGTTTCTTTAGAGAAATCAGCTGACAGTCTAATAGGAACTCCCCTTTAAGCAACAATGTGCTACTTTTGTCTTGCTGCTTTTAAGATTCTCTCTATAGCCCTGTCTGGTGTGGCTCAGAGGATTCAGTGATGGCCTGCTAACCAAAGGGTCACCAGTTCAATTGCCAGTCAGGACACATGCCTGGGTTGTGGGCCAGGTCCCCAGTAGGGGGGTGTGCAAGAGGCAACCACACATTGATTTTTGTCTCCCTCTCTTCCCCTCTCTAAAAATAAATAAAATCTTAAAAAAAATAAATTAAGCAACAATAACATAAAGATTCTCTCTATATCTAACATTTGGCATTTTATTTATGCTGTGTCTTGATGGGATCTTCTTTGACTGACTGTGCTTCCTGGACTTGTATGATTCTTTCCTTCACAAAATTAGGGAAGTTTTCTTTCATTATTTTTTCAAGTAAGTTTTTCATTTCTTTCTCTTCTCTATCTGGCACCCCTATAATCTGAATGATGGTACATTTGAAGATATCCCAGAGTCTCCTTAGCCTATCTTCATTTTTTTATTCTTTTTTCTTCTTGTTCTGATTAAATGTGTTTTTCTTCCTTACATTCCAAATCATTGATTTGATTCTTGGCTTCATCCACTCCACTGTCGGTTTCCTCTAAGCTTTTCTGTATTTCCCTAGTGTAACCTTTGTTTCTGCCTGGGTGTTTTTTATGCCGTTGAAGTACCCACTGAGTTACTTGAGCATCCTCATAACCAGTGTTTTGAACTCTGCATCTGATAGATTGCTTATCTCCATTTTGTTTAGTTCTTTTTTCTGGAGTCCTGTTCTGTTCTTTCATTTGGGCCATATTTCTTTGTTTCACCACTTTGACAGACACCCTGTGTTTGTTTCTATTTATTAGGTAGAACTGCTTTGATTCCCTGTCTGAATAGTGTGGCATATTGTAGAAAAGTGCACCAGCATGTAGGCTGGAGTGGAGCCTTATGTAATCCCCAGGGTGAGGCAACCTGTGTCACTGCTCTGTGGCTCTGTGTAGGGGAGGGCTCAGAAAGGTGAAAATGTCACTGCCTAGCCTCTGGAGTTTTGTCTGGAAGGAAGCTGTCTCCTGGCATTTTCCCTGATACCATACACTTCAGTGTCGCCCTGTATGCCACTGATGCCCTTCCAGCTATTGCCCTGGTGCTGAAACTCAGGTGCAGAGAGTCTGCATATGTTCTAATTTTGTTGAAGGCCCTTTAAGAGGAGGCTCCTGAGAATCCCATAGTTTCTTCTGCTGCCCCAACCCCCAATGCTTTTTACAGCCAGAAGTTATGGGGACTTGTCTTCCTGGCACTGGGACCCTGGGCTGATAAGTCTGGTGTGGGGCTGAGATCCCTCACTCCCAAGATATTCCTCCCAATTTTTATCCACCATTTGTGGGTATGGGACCTCCTGTTCTGTATCTGTGTCTCCACACCTCTCTGCATTTCCATGCTTTTCCTCATCTCCACCCCTCCTACCCATCTGGATGAGTGTGGCTTCTGCAATTCCTTGGTTATTGGCCTTCCATGTAGTTCAATTTTCTGACAATCTGGGTGATATTTGCTTTGTAGTTTAGTTGTAATTTTTGCTATGGTTGTGTGAGGAGGTGAGCCATAATTGAAATAAAGAACAATTTATAAGGGATTAATAGTAGAGTGGATACAGCCAAGAATCAAATCAGCAATTTGGAATATAAAGAAGCAAAAAACACCCAATCAAAACAGCAAGCACAAAAAAGAAACCAAAAAAAAAAAAATCAGGATAGTTTAGGAACCTCTGGGATAACTTCAAGTGTACCAACATTCACATCATGTCAGTGCCAGAAGGGGGAGAGAGAGCAAGAAATTGGAAGCTGATTCGAAAAAATAATAATGGAAAATTTCCCTAACTTGGTGAAGGAAATAGATATACAAGTTTTGGAACAGCAGAGAGTTCCAAACAAGATGAATCTAAAGAAGCTTACTCCAAGACAGATTATAATTCAAATGCCAAATGTTAAAGATAAAGAGAAAATCTTAAAAGCAGCAAAAGAAAAGCAGTTAGTTAACCACAAGGGAGCTCCCATAAGACTGTCAGCTGATTTCTCAAAAGAAAATTTTGAGGTTAAAAGGTATTCACAAGAAATATTCATATTGATGAAAAGCAAGGACCTACAACCAATATTACTCTATCCAGCAAAGCTATCACTTAGAATCATAGGACAGATAAAGAGCTTCCCAGACAACGAAAAGCTAAAGGAATACATCACCACCAAACCAGCATTATATGAAAATAAAGGGTCTTCTTTAAGAAGAAAAAGAATGAGATAAAAAATATGAACAATGAAATGGCAACAAATACATATATACCAACAATTGAATCTAAAAAACAAAGTAAACAAACAAGCAGAACAGAAAAAAGAATCATAAACACAGAGAACATTTCGATGGTTGTCAGGTGGGATAGGGGTCAAGAAAATGGGTGAAAGAAGTGAAGGGATTAAGAAGTACAAATTGGTAGTTACTGAATAATCTTTTGTCCTGAGATGGGTCTCTTGTAGGCAACATATGTGTGGGTCATGCTTTCTTATCCATTCAGCTATTCTGTGTCTTTTGATTGGACCATTTAATCCATTTACATTCAAGGTTATTACTGATAGGTACTTATTCATTGCCATTTTAGTACCTGTGTTCCTCTCCCTCTCTCCCTCTCTCCCTCTCCCTCTCTCTCCCCC
>PVIA01016916.1:0-17293 GCA_004024845.1 Tonatia bakeri | reverse complement strand
CATCCTCCACCTGGCCACTCAGACCTGAACCTGGGAGTCACTTGTGTCCCCCGTCTCTCTTCCTCTGCACCTCATCGATCTCCAGGGGCAGTCACCTCTGTCTCGGAGTGCCGTTCAAGGTGATGTCCTCCTGCCCATCCCCCCGCCACACCGGCCCACGCTGTCCTGGTTTCCCACCTAACGATGGCACTGCCTCCGGCTCTCACCCTGCACACGGAGCACAGCCCCTGGCCCCCACCCGATTCCACGCACAACCCCAGAGCCAGTCTGCCCCGACGCGAGTCCCAGCAGGACTCCCCAATAGAGGATCCCCTGGCACTGGGTCTGCAGTCCGGGCTCATTGATGTGCCGGTGAGCCTGGCGGCTGACCTCCTGCCCAGTGGCCAGGGCTCCTCTTACACCGTGTCCATCCCTCTCCCACCACACTCTAGATTACCTGCCTCCGACACGTTCTCAGATGAGTCGGTCCCCTTCTTGTCTCAGCCCATCCCGCGGTGTTCCCTCTGCTGAGCGCTCCAGTCTCTCTGGTGATCTCCCACGGGACTCATCTGTGCCCCCCTCCCCGCCCCCCCCTGTAGGGGCTTTCCCTGGCTGACCTCGCCTTCAGTCTCCATCTCTGTCTTGTCTATTTCCGTAATTTGGAGTTGTGTGTTTAGTTGTGCTGTCACTCTTTGTTCCTTGCTATTTCTTCTACCTCGTTCTGCAAAGGCTTCCGTGACTGACCGAGACACAGCAGGCCCCTGCTGCCCGGCAGATGGAGTGATTACTTGGTGGAGAACTTAAAGACCTTTACTGCCGTGGAGGTGTTTTTCTGGATTGCCGGAGCATAGGCTGCCCAAAGTGGTGTGTGGGATCAGAGTGCGGAGCAGAAGACGGCACCACTTTGGGGCGAGTCTTCCCTTCAAAGTCAGCAGCCCTTCCCGCACGCCCGGGGCTGTTGTGCCATTACCCACTCTGACCCCCACGGGCACAGTAGCGTCTCCACCTGCTGACCTTTGCATGAGAATAAGGTGGAAAGTGGCTTGGAACTGAGAATACCTGAAGGTTGACATTTAAAAATCCATCCTCAGAGGACATAACATCCGGACTAGCTTTGTGCTAAAAGATCCCTTTCTAACATTGTATTTCATTTGGAATATGCTATTAGTGTTCTCCAAAGAAACTGGACAAACAGAAGACCTGTGTATGTTTATATATACAGATATGTATGTATGTGTACATATGGGGTCTGTCCATAAAGTATCCAGCCACATGCTATGAAAAAGAGACATTTATTGAAGAAGACACAAGAAACATGGCACACAGGACAACGATGCCTCAGGCCCCTTCAAAGTAGGCTCCCTGGGACCTCACACAGTTCTCCCAGTGTCTCTTCTATGGGTCAAAACATTCTGCAAAGTCCTTTTCTGGAATCACCGTCAGCTGCCCCATTGTATTTTCCTGAATCTCACTGACAGTCTGAAATCTGTTCCCTTTCAAAGGTGATTTTGGTTTTGGGAAAAGCCAGAAATCACAGGGCACCTAATCTGGGCTGTAGGGGGGCGGAGAGTCACCTGGGTGACTTGATGTTTTGCAAAAAACTCTGCACAAGATTTGATGCATGAGCAGGTGCATTTTCGTGATGAAGCTGCCAATCACCAGCTGCCCGTAGCTGCAGCCTTCTGAATCATCCAAACAGTTTCCGCAGAGGAATGTTCAAGCTTGACACAAAACCTGATGCAGATTCGTTGCTCTACTCTCTCTTTGAATGCAGCGGCCACACAGTGCACATGCTCACTCAGGGGCGTCTACCGCCCCCAGTGACTAGTACAGTGAAGTTGTCATTGTTCACACATACACATTCCAGTCCTCTCCTTGGCTGCCAGGTCACGTCGATGTCACGCAAAATGTTCTCATTATATTAACAATGGCGGGATCTTTTCCAGACAGACCTTATATATGTGTTAAAACGGCGGCAATAATAATAAAGCAGAGTTTGCAGAAATTCACAGAGAAATAGACACTAGCTGTAGGGGTCTCCAATTCACTACTTTTGATCCAAGACAGTGCAAGTGAACAAAAAATAATTAAGGATGGAGGACAAAATGATACAGCCAGCAAGGTGGAAGAAGACTCCAGTCGGGACCCAGGTGCCGCTCCGCCACTCCCCGAACCCCGCTGTCATTCACTATGTGGGAGGTGCCCCCTATGAAACTGAAGATAAAATGTGTGATGGAAGAGGTGCATCTGTCATTATTTACCCGTGAGTGTTCAGCCACAGCTGCAAGAGAGTAACCACGGTCTACAAAAAACACGGAAGAACGTATTGTGTAATATAATTTAACTTAAGTTAAATCAATCTACCTCTATTTTTATGGCTTTCATAAATACAGACCACTACCGGCAGAAAACACTAAACAATGTACAACCCCACTTATACTTGCAAAAGAAATGAAAAGTCTGGGGAGGACTTGGCTGGAAATGGGGATGACGCCCACAAGACAATCCGGAAAACTCACTCGACGGACACACGGTGAAGACTGAACTTGAAACCATGTCTCACTGTGGCTCGTCCAGGCTGGCGTTCCCAGCGTGCTTCCCACATGTGGACTCAAGACTCCTCCCACTTCAGGAAAGGTTTCTTAAGTTAACACGGCATTTTTTCCTGTTCTGCTCTTTCATTTTCTTTATGGGGGAAATTGACCAACGCAGTAATTGGATCTCCTTTGATGATCTTCTATAATCACCATTTTTTCTGTACGATTTTTACATTTCTTTCTTCATTTCTGTTTTACTTTGTTTGCTTTTCCAGTTTCTATCCTCCATCTTTTACTCTCCTCACAGCCTATTCCTTTATGTGCTAATATTTAGTCTTCGTTTCTGAGATGTTTTTATTCTACCCATTTTTCCCGAGTGCTGCCAGGAACTACTTTACCTTCCCCTATGTTTGACACCTTCAGCCTAAGTGACATTTCCATAATTTTTTCTATGTTTTGTGGTTTTCTTGTATAATAGCAATGGCTTCAGTATTATTGTAATATTGAGTTATAGGTTTTTACCTGCTTCGTGGATAATTTTTCCTGTTGAAGTTTCTTCACTTGTGGAAAAGTTTGCCAATTTTAAGAACATGTTTCCTTGTAGTGTTCTCTTATATGTGCGCTGGTTATTCTGTGATACTCACGTTGAATGATTTGCATTTTTCTGGACTTGGTAATAGCCCGAGTTTCTTGGAGAAAGGAAAAGGGGCAAAGTATCTTCCAAGTCTTCACAGATCAAAGATGGCTTTTGTTGTTACACAGGTAGACATTTCCTTAAACCATGGTGTCTTCCAGAACTACCTTTGGCTCAGGAGAGGTGCTGGCCATGCCCATGTTTGCCTGGTCCCCACCAGTGGCTGCCCCTCCTCTCACCCACTCGGGCCCACACCTTGCCTTCCAAGATCTCTGACTCTTTTTGGAAGGTACTTTCATTTATTTGTTACCCCCTTCATTTAAAAATTTTTTTTTCTCATTTTGCATTATATTTAATATTTTTATTTTTTTAACATTTTTAATTGTTGTTCAAGTACAGTTTTCTCCAAAATACATAAAGAACTCACATGACTGCACTCTAAAAAAAACAAGCAACCCAATTAAAAAATGGGCAAAGGACTTGAACAGACACTTCTCCAGGGAGGACATGTAGAGGGTCCAGAGACGTATGAAAGGATGCTCAGCATCACTGGCCATCAGAAAGATGCAAATTAAAGCCACAATGAGATACCTCCTCACACTGGTCAGAGCGGCCATCATAAACAAATCAACAAACAACAAGTACTGGTGAGGATGTGGAGAAAAGGGAACCCTAATACACTGTTGGTGGGAATGCAGACAGGTGTAGCCACTGTGGAAAACAGTATGGAGTGTCCTCAGAACACTAAAAATGGACCTAAATGCCTTTTGACCTGGCAGTTCCACTATTTATTTACTTCTGATTCGTTTGTTTCACGGAAGCATTAGAAGGTGGACCCTTGGGCCCGACTGAGGACATTCCTCCCCTCTCACTCTGCCCCCCCACAGCCCCACCCAGATCCCGGGAGACCTGCCCAGCTCCCAGCAGTGCCTGCTCAGCACCCAGGGCACTGCCTGCAGCAATGCGAGTTTCCTGGGGGTTCTGAGCTCTGCGTCCACTCAGCCCTCCACCCGCCTGTACCTCCTCACTGTCTGTCTCAGTGTCTAGAGGGCCGGCTGCAAATCCCATTGGCCTCAGTTGGGAAATTATTTAAAAAAAAATTTGTTTCAGCCCTGGCTGGCATAGCTCAGTGGATTGAGCGTGGGCTGCGAACCAAAGCATCGCAGGTTTGATTCCCAGTCAGAGCACATGCCTGGGTTGTAGGCCACGGCCCCCAGCAACCACACACTGATGCTTCTCTCTCTCTCTCTTTCTCCCTCCCTTCTCTCTCTAAAAATAAATAAATAAAATCTTTAATAAAAGAATTTGTTTCGTACTTTCAGTAAAAATAGATTTTGTGGTTGTTTCTGTGCATTCTCCTGTCACTCTGCCTGTTATCCAGGAAGAAACTCGGGGCCACTCGGAACTAAATGGTGGCAGCTTTCCTGCAGGGAGCCCCACTGAACACGTCCTTTGCTGCCATCAGGCTTGTCCCCAACGCGCACGGCTGCAGGAGCAGAAGCACGCACGCAGGCCAGCACACCATATGCCGGAGTCTTCAAGGGCCATAAACCACACCAACAACACCGTGGAGCAACACATGGTCTATTTTCCCTCCTCAGCAGACACGTCTTCTTCAGCATGAGCTGGGCGGCTGGATTCAAGTCCATTCCTCATAGATTCTCCCGCGCTGCACCCCGGCCCTCACCCCACCGCCCGCCCTGCTCCTCTGTGTGACGCATCTGTGACGGGAGTCACATCTCAGTCTCGGGGCCTGGAACCAGCAGTAGGACACCCAACTAATTTGTCTTGACTTCGCTAATTCCGAATGTCCCCAATTCACCACTTGTTCTTCATCTACAGGATTCCTTAAGTCAGGCCACTTTGGGGATTCACAGAACAAAGGCCTGGATGAGAATACCTGGGGGTTTAAACTGTCCTTGTAGGCCCTGAGTTAGTGGGGTTCCGATGAGGAGGTCACTCTCCCTGTGACAAGTGCGCCTCCTTCCTGGATGCTGCACCCTTGTGACGGGCAGCTTAACCCCCCCAGTAAGACAGTGCCCCCACCCCTGGGATGGAGGGCCTCTCCGAGTCCTGCGGGTGCGTCTGAGACAGCCGCATGCTCTGCAAAGCATTCTGAAAGTTTGTTTTGTGTGTTAGTAGTTTTTCAGTATGTGTTTTCTTAGTTTTGTTTCTGTGTCCTAAAAACAGTTCTTTTAGAAAATGGATTGCCAATTTTTATACTTTTGTGCTTTTTGAGTTTTTACTTTGTCCAGTTTTTAAAGGTGCATTACATAAAAATTAGGAAGGCTATTTAAGAAGAAAATGTAAAGGAAAAAGAAAAAATCATCTATGATCTCGCCATCCAAGACCATCGTCGTCACTGCAGTGCTGCCGTTTTCGTGCACAAGGAACACGGGGTTCTGTCCCCCTGTCCAACCCACTGCTGCGGGCGAGGGACGCCTCTCCAACCACAACCCTGTTCAGGAGCAGTTACTGTAAAGAGTTTCATGTCTAAACATCGCGGCCGGAATCCGAGTTGACCCAACACAGGGTGACATCACAGAGACAGATACATCTCCCGCGTCTGTGCTGCAGACGCGAAAGCACTCGTGTCTGTTTGCGGCCGCGTGGCTCTCGTCACCGATGCCACGTTGTGCCTGAACCTCGCCTTCCTTTCCGCGGGATCCAGCTGCCGCGCCGGCTGCGCAAACGCAGCCCGGCCGTGCCGCTTCCTCCTCGGAAACCCGCCTTCTCCGCTGTGACCAGCACGCAGTGCATTCCACAGCAGATGGCGCTTTCTGATGCTGTGTTTCTCTGCGAAGCAACATTTTGTCCTGTGTGCTGCATTATCAAAAAAATCAAACATGTAATTATGCAAATGCACATGCCTTTATAATAATCAAGTTTTATTGTAAATGGTTGATGCACATCAATTGGATCCTGTAGTGCTGTTTTAAGTGCGGTTTAAGTGGCTTTTCAGTGCACCCAGAGGCAACACGAACGCATCTCCGGAATATTAATAAAACCCTGAATCTTTGAGACCCCAACTGGAATCTCATTGCTTGCACTGATTGAAACAAAATGCTAATCCTTTCCTTTAAAAAAATTTCCCTTTGTTATTTAAAACACTGATATTAGTATGATATGAAGGGCCATTTCATTTTAAATTGTATTTTAATGTAGTTGTTAAAATAATGCCTAATCATACTATATTCAGTCTTCACAATGTAAATTTGATGAGACATGAATCCAATCATTTCGCAACAATGAACGCAGTCATGTCTTTGAACTGGTCCGGCTTTTCTAATTCCATACGTTTCTGCTGCCAGTGGCTGTTTACCGGCCGCGCTTCTGGATGCACTGGCTGTCCTTTGTGGGGCCGGGCCTGTGAATATTCATCGCGAAAACAATCGGCTTCTTTAAAAGAAAGACAAGGGACTGAAGCTGAATCCCCAGGAGCCCCTTCGGGCGGGGTGGCGGCGCTGACAGTGGAATCGATCACTGAACAGCATGTGGGTTTCCACGCAGACGGTTTCCTTGGTGCCGGGGCCCACACGCCTCTCCCCAAACACAGCCGCTCTCACACACTCCGTTGCGGTTCAACCAAACAGATGGACTGTGGGCACCGATCGTCGAGGGCTGTGAATTATTTTTGTTGTCTCTTCCAGAGGAGAGAGATGCAAGGACGAGGGAAGCAGAACACAAGGGGAAGAGCATGTAGCTTTAAAGGGAAAAAAGTGGCCTCGAGACGCCGTCCCCAGCTCCGGCCCCTTCTCTGTCTCCAGGGCCCACTGGGTTTGGCGTGGTCGCAGGCGGTGTTGCCAACAGCCGCCACGCCCTCTCGAGATGAAGCACACACATTTCCCTTCAGTCCCGTGCCCGTGTGCCCTGGCACTAGCCTCTCTCTCACTTCTGGGCACTTCTTTCTCCCAAACGCGTGGGTCCCTTTGGTGTGTCCTTGCCTGGATGCCGCCGTTACATCTCTGCATGGCTTTCAGGCCCGGTGCCTTCATGCACTGTCTGGGTTCACCGCGTCCCCCTCGTCGCAGCCACTCCGGGTGGTCTGCTGCCCTGTCTGCAGCATACATTTCCCTGTGAAAACGACATCATTTCACCCCTTCCGAGTATGCACATCTCCACTCACCGGTGCCTCTGACTCACCAAGACCGAGACATGCACATACAGAGATGAGCAGACGGCAGCGCTTCTGGCAGGGGTGGGGTGAAGGGAGCGCAGGCTCACCTGGAGACTCCTGCACGGTTTCTGTGTCTGTCTGTCTACCACACGTGTGCACATGAACCTCATGGACGCACGTCTGAACACCAGAAAGTACATTTTAACCAACTCTCACATTTTGGGAATGTTTAAGAGCATCAGACCTCATCGTTATCCTCAGAGACACTAGGTGTCCATACCCGTTTGGCCTCCTCCGGGCCACAGCTCTTTGCTGGTGACGCTGACACGGGGCTGGTAGGGGGAGTCATGACAAATGCTTTGGGTTTGGTCATGTGGGCCTGTCATGGGCTCTTCACTGTGAAACAGCACGGCCCAAGGGCTGTGGACTCAGTGCACGTGCACGCACACACACACACACACACACACACACACGCACACACAGACATCTACACTGACAGCTGGTAGGGAGAGTCTGCTGCTGTTCTTGAAGGTCAAGGTGGGCTCTGGACTCTGGCTGGTTTCCAGACTCCAGTCTGCACGGCTTCCTTCTCCAGCTGTACCCTGAGCCCCTGCGCCAACCCCTGCACCCACCAGCATGTTTCGGTGTCCATCACACCCGGATTTTGTTAAATGACGTCGTGTGAGAGGCTGAGGGCTGGCCTGAGGACCCGACAACAATTCCCATCTTTAAACTCTGAATGAGTAAAACTTGTATTTTACCCAGACTTTCTACCCTTAATAGGCACCTTTTATATAAACACAAGAGCAAGGTCCCATCAGGTCTTGTGTTGTGTTTGCCCCAGTGGCCTCTCTTCATTCTGCCAGGTGGGCTCGCACCGGCCAGCCTGTGTGTGGTGTCTCCGCCCGGCCCTCTCGAGTGTCGGCAGTGACCGGCAGCGGCGCTGCTGGCCCGTGATAGAGTTTCATGTGTGCAGGTGACTTTCACGTGTGCAGGTGAGATGCAACACGGCCTCTCAGCCTCCAAGTTTGACTGTGGGTGATGCGACCCTTCCAGCTCAGTCTGGGATTAGGAACAGGACAGTAATGCATGCAACCGCAGCGCTGATTTTCGGGAGTCACCAAAAATGTGGCCGCATTTCCGCTCGGGCTCCCCGGCAGAAGCCGCTCCTGCACCAGAGCCCGCTGATCTTAAGTGCAGTCTCCAGGGTTCGGTGTGGGCAGAGCTACGGCCGGCCTCAGCTGTGCTCGGACCGACTCCGCACTGGTGAAGCCGGGACTCGGAGGCCTGCACGCTTCAGGAAACGCCCATGTTCATGGGGTTGCTGCTGGTGACACGTGGGTCCACAGGCACCCCATATGCTTCCACACGACACCTCTCCACGGGGTGGGGTGGAGTGTGAACATAGAAAATATGGCCGATACTGTCTGACAAAGCACCTCCAACTCAAGAGGAAACCGGTCACATACGGTAGGTGACAGCACAGCCGAAGTCGGCGCCCAGGAGCGTCGTCAATGCCCCTACGTTGTCGGTGACACTCAGTAGCCGTCTGCGGTCCTCCCTTCCTCTGGGTGACGCGGGCAGTGGGCGCAGTGGTGCGTGTGCCTCCCCGAGACGAACCTGGGGCCCCGTGCTCTGCCTGGGCCCTCCCGGACAAGACACCTGTGAGGGTCAAGTTGCACCTCTCTGGCCCAAACTTTGCTGTACTGTGTTGTCGTTGCGTGTGATCCACTTCAGGAAAAGGGCCGTCTCCTCCCTCAGAGAGGGTTCTCGAGACGACCACGATGACAGTTTGACCCTTGAACTAAAGATCTGCATCACCAATCCCGCTGTGTCCTCGAGTCTCCTGTCCCTCTTCCCAGCACTTAAGAGACTGGGCTCACGCACTGGCAGCAGACGCTTCCCATAGGTGAGAAGCGGCTCCTCCTCACCTTCCAGACGGAGGTGCGTTCAAAGCCACAGTGGGGTCAAACAGTTTCTCAGAGGTTAGCCAGTGTTTCGCTGGAGAAACATATCAAAGCATGTATTTCTATTTCCCAGCTTGTAGCCATAAGCACCAGACCTGGAAAAGACAGAAATGGGACACCGTAGGGAGAGTTCTTGTTTAAAAAAAGAGAAACATTTTTTTCTTTTCTTTTGTTTTGATAAAGTAAATAGTGTTTCTAAGCTTTGGCTATTTGGAAAAGGGTTGGAACGAAGATCATCTTGGTGGAAAGTGATAGTTTTACAAGTGCAAAGATTAGTGGGAAACTGATTCTTATTCTTCAGAAGGCCGACACGGGCACAGCCATTTCCATAAACTACGTGTGTGACCACTGAGCTATTCGCTTAGGTCAGTGGGGAGAGAAGATGTTATTGTCCCAATGTAAACATAATGATGCTATGTGGCATTTGAGTTTTAACACAGAGTTCTTTGTATGTTTACTGTTTTTTCCCCAGTTTTAAAGTTTTGCAACCCAACAGGAAGGATGCAAGAATAGTGCAGTGAGTTTCATTGTTTTTAAATCTTGGTTTTCTAAAAGGGGAAAAAAACCCAACTACCAGATTAATGTAAGTTTTTAAGTTTTTTTCATTTCTCTTTAATTGCTTCTTAATTTCTTATTGATCCACTAACTGAAGGGTTACTGTTTGATTCACCAGGTGAGCAGGCAAGAGCGCCGGGGTGAAACCACACCAGCGGGCCCAGCCGCCCCTGCTGGGAGCCAGGCTGTGCGACGGCCAGCATGCTGCCCTCGCTAAGGCCAAGCTGTGGAGTTCATCCGGTTTGGCTCGTGGCCCCAGTTCTGTGGTGTCTGCCCGGCCAGGACGGTCGCAGGAAAAACCAAAGCTGTGGCTCCACTCCCAAGAGCTTTTGCTTCTTTTGTTTTATTCTTGGCTGTGATGTGGAAAAAACTAAATTGAAAGGGCCAGTCGTTTGACCAGACCCCTGCCTGACGGCACCGCGTGACTGTCCACGCCAGCTTCCGGTTTAGTCTCCACTCTGCCCTTCCCTTCCTTCCTTCACCCCCTGCCATAGACACCATTGTCTCTCCATTTTAATTCCGAATGCTCCTCTCCCTTGGGTCCCAACCAGCCCGTGCAGAACACCCACCTCTCCTGCCTGACCACCTGGAGCCCCTCTGCGCACCTGCCTGGGTCCCAGGGTCTCCGGGGAGCCGTCCTGACAGGGCCGCCTGCACCTGCCCCTCCCTCTGGCACTCCCTCTGCTCATGCCACCTTGTGCCACTGCGCACTGTGTGTCACCTGCCTGACCATCATCCTGTTGCTCCCTACACGTCTGTCCCACGTTCCTCTGCCTGGAGAGCAGCTCCTTGCTGGTGGGCTTGGTGTCGTTATGGCCCTTCTCTGTCACCTGCCTCCACCTGCACAGCCACAGACCTCACTGCACAGGTGGGGGGGACCAGGTACTGAAAGGGAGGGGCTCTGGAAGCACAGGGGTTGGGGGTCTAAGACTCAGCCTGAAGGTCCAGCATGAAGAAAGTCAGGGCCCCAGCAGGGCCACGTTCGGGACGTCACAGCCTCAAGATGGGTAGGTCCCCAGGAGTGTCTGGACCCACTCTGATCACACGTAAACAGGGGTCAGCCTCCAAATTGACGCCAGGTTAGGGCAGGTCTACACAGCTACTTGAACTAGGGTGGGAATCCCTGCAGGGCGGAGGGGAGTGAGGGGCGGGGCCTGACAGATACGTAAATGGTGCCCAGGGAATGCCGGCCCATTGGAGCCCCTTTCAAAGAGCACTAGGGACACTTCTCCGCCCCGGATGCTCGCGGCACAGACTGCGGTTCCAGTCACAATCTGCTGACCTGTGTCCCCCGACGTCCCCCAACCTGAAGTCTTCCCACCTGCCAAGTTTTCAGACCCTGTGCTGGAAGGACCACGGACAAGCTACCTCAGGGACAGGAATAAAAACTTGTTATGCAGCTTCTTTCAACAGGTCACCCTAGACCTTTTCAGCTGCCAGATTTCTCTTCTCAGTAAACAGCTCTCCGCTGTCTTCTGTTGAGGACGGTGTGTTCTAGGATCGCGGCCAACCCACAGCCCTGACAGAGGGGCGCCTGTGGGCTGCCTTCACCAGCTGCAGTCCGACACGTGGGCACCGGCCCCCGCGTGCCCCCCTCTCAGCACCCTTTCCGAGGGGCTGTCCTGACACCTGCGGAGCAGCGCCCCCAGCAGCTCACCCACGTCGCTGGCACGGAAGGACTTCCGGTCCACGCCAGGTGCTCAGCCCTCCGACTCTGACAGACGTCCAGAACTTGACCTCACTTCCCTTTCCCACCCACGAGAACAATCGTGGGTGTAAGTTCCAAGATGCCAGTGGGTGCCAGAAACCGTGGATAGCACCAATCCCTGTATCTGTGAGGTTTTTTCTTACACCTACATACCTGTGATGAAGTTCAGTTTAGAAATGAGGCACGGTAAGAGTTTCACTAATAACAAATAATAACTAATAACAAAATAGGACAGTTACAACCACACGCTGTAATAAGAGTTATGTGAATGTGGTTGCTTCCTTTCTCTCTCTTTCTCTCTCTCTCTCTCAACACTGGCTAGCGCTATGCCGACTGTGTGGACGTGCTGGACGCTGGGTGGCCTGCGCCCCAAGCAGAGCAGAGCTGGGCAGCTCGGGAAGCCCCCACACTGCATGGAACGGACTCGATTACAACGCACAGATTATTTGTTGAGTGTTTTAGACCAGGGGCAGCCAGGGGTAACAGAACCATCGCGAGCGGGACCAAGGATACAGGGGGCTGCAGTGTACTGGCTCATGAGGCCGAACCCAAGCGCAGGTGGGACGCAGGCAGAGGTGCTGGGTCCCCTGCCTCTGTCCTTTCCCAGCAGCTCGGTGCCCAGTCGGGGGACTTCTCTCCTGCAGCGGGGGCGATCCCGATGGCTGGGCTGTGCCTTGTTCGGGAGCGTTCGTGTCTGCCTGTTGAGTTCTCGACTGCCCCAGACTGTGCTCAGTGAGCCTCCGCTTGGGTTCCAGTAACAACAACATGGATCTCAGTGAATTTTCTGAGCCCTTCTTGTGTGTCAGATTCATTTAGATGTAAACGTGAACAAGAAATGTTCCTGTTTGCCTGCGGATGGGGTGCAGAGCACAGGGCGGAACGCGGCCCAAGGTTGCCTCGGGGCCATGCGGCTCTTCGGCGGGAGAGCAGGCAGTGTGGGCCTGGGTCTGGGTCCCAACGGCGCCACGGCCTGGCCTCTGGCTGCAGCAGGAGCCTGCAGAGGGCGTCGCCTCGGCCAGTGGCTTCGGAGACATGTGCCACCTCAGGCCACTCCCTCTTGGGGGCACTGTTGCCACCACAAAGCTGGTCCGACTTCCACACCATGCAGTGCGTGGCAGCTGTCAGGGTGGAACGAAGCCACCCACTTGGAATCTGAAGGATGAACTCTCACGATCCGCAGCGACACGGGGCGACCCGTGTCAGAGAGGAGCAGTGGGTCGCAGGCGAGAGTCCATGTTAAATAACGAAAGGGTTTAAGCTGCTCCAGTGAAATGAATGTTGTTTTTAATTGCATTTGAATAAATGTCATGGCCTTGATCTCCAAAATTAATGCTTCCTGTCACCTTGTGTCTGAATAATGTGTCAGTTTGATTAAACTCTCAGTGGCAGGTGATTTTTAAGTCCTGTATATTCTTCATTCAGCGGTGTCTGTTTGACAAGCACAAGCCAGAAAACGAGCCTGTGAGGCCTCGGCTGCACTCCACCCGCTAAGCCGCTGGTCACCGGACAGGACGGCGAGGGTGCCTGTGTGGGCATCGGCTCCCTGGCAGACAAGCCCACTTCTGGTGGTAATGCGCATCGTGTGCCTTTCAGAGAAAAGGGGGCTGCTCCTGGGAGACCCGTGGGTCCCGTGAAATGGCGTCCCACTTTTGGGAGACGACCAACCTAAGCGCAGGACTTGAAGGGCGCTGGGGAGGACGGCTTCAGTTCGCCTGGGGCCAGGGGCACCTTCCTGCCCTCGGACTCTGACTGTTCAGGGAGGCGAGACCGTGGGAGGGGTCGGCCTCGTCTCCTTCATCCTCTCTGGACTGCCTGGTGGTGGAGTCTCTGCAGAACACAGGAGACCACCTGACATCGGGAGGCCGTTTGCTTCTACTGCCA
Organism: Tonatia bakeri; assembly: GCA_004024845.1. Taxonomy (NCBI): domain Eukaryota; kingdom Metazoa; phylum Chordata; class Mammalia; order Chiroptera; family Phyllostomidae; genus Tonatia; species Tonatia bakeri. The sequence continues at coordinate 3,915 of PVIA01016916.1, read as the reverse complement.
GAAAGGACAACTGGTGAGCGAGCACCATGCACACCCGGCGTCTCCGACTCAGCTCAGGGGGATCGACAGAGTCTGGCTCGCAGACCAGGAGGGCCGGGCAGGACGGTCCCATGTCTTCACCCGTGGGTCTTCACCTACGGCTGACAATGCGAATGAAGGAGGACCCTAAGTGGCAGACCTCGGAGGAGCAGGACAGCACAGGCAGGAGGCTCCTCTTGCGAGGGGAGCGGCAGTGTGCGCATGCAGCTGGCTGTCAAGGTGGCGCCCCATCGTGACAGAGACGAGAGTGGCCTTCCCTGGTGAGGCAGACCAGTCAGTAGCTTCTCCTGTGATCGTGTTCTCTGTTGTGCTGGTGGTGAAACCCTCGTGTGATGTGACAACCGTGGAACAGCATTTGGTCACCACGCCGGCGCTGACGAGCACAGCTGGCACTCCGGTGACTAGCCTGGTTCTGGTCTCTTCCTTCGCAGACCGCCGGTGAGCACAGGGAACAGGCCGCCGGTGCCTTTCCGGACGGCTACGTTAAGCGTCTTATTCCCGGAAACTCGCCCACCAGGACGGCTTGCGGGGGAGAAGCCACAGCAGAGAAGTCTGCGTGACAGTCTTTCTTGGCCAGCCTCTGCATGTGTACATCAATCAATCAATCTAGCTAGCTGGCTATCTCCACCATCAAATGTTGTCAGTAAAATTTAAAGCATATATTAACATATTTAGTTTTAATTAACTGGCAGTTGGCTGAGAACAAGGCCAGAAACACAGGGACCCCATGCAGATCCCTGGATTTGAGATTCATTAAAAGAAAGAAATAGAAATACACGTGAAATGAAAGCAAAACACACAAAAAGCTAGTTTTCTCTTTTAAACTTTTGTACAGGAAGAACTCTATTTGGAACTGTAATTAATTTACAAGCTTAGCCTTGGGAAGAAGCTTTAAATGTATGAATCTAATATCTTCCTTATTATCTGTTCTGATAATTATTTTTTGATCTCCTTATTCTCTCCTTCTGTGTGTATTTTCTGCAGAGAGTCAGAAAAAGCTCCAACGTGTTAAGCAAAATGAAAACCTGGCCCACCCATGGGCCATTCATGGGCTGTCCTTGGAGGACCCACCAGAGTGACCAGGAGGCGCCGCCTGCATGGGGACGGGAGCAGCTCTGGGTTCTGGGAGAAGGGGTCTCCTGGATGGGACCCCTGCCTCCCGGCGACCCCGCCCTGCTCGGGCAGCTCTGAGCTCATCTGAGGTGACTCCAGCCAGGCCAAAGACAGGCTTGTTTAGCAAACCACCGCGACGTGCTGGGGAAACATGTGGGAGACACAATAAAAACCAGGTGAAAGCAGCTTCCTGGAGACTCTGCTTTCAGCCCCTTCTGTCTCAGTCCGTCCCCAGACATTTGCGCGCTGCTCGGCACGCAGATGCTTCGAGACAAAAATACATGCTGTCAAGAATTTTTTTCCTCCTGGACTTGGAATTTCATTCTCTGACAGGTTTTTAGATAGCGCTTTTTTTTGTCACTGTTGAGTTCTAGTGGATATTGAAGTGTGTCAGTGTAGAATGTCATCTCATTCCGCAGAGAAGCTTCCTGCTTTAATCTCTCCCCCGGCTCCCTGCGGCGGAGAGCGGCGTGGGGAGGGGCTGGAGTGCCCGCCCTGGGCACAGACAGGGCTGGCTGAAGGCCTGCCGGGCAGTCAAGCCCAGGCCACCTCCTCGTGAACTTGGCCTCCTGACCGGGCCAGGGTCAGCAACAGGGCCAGGTTCTGAGGCAGCGGTCACTGCTCCCAGTTAATGGATGAAAAGTACTGGAGCTCAGAAGAGGTCATCATTCCGCCCAAAGTCACAGAACTAGTTAGGGACACGTACCTGAGCAGGACAGATGTCAGCTGACACAGAGCCAAAGTAACCTTCCCACCAGAGCAGAGTTTTCAGGGACTCACAAGGCACACGACACAGTGTCGGCCCCTCCTCGGGGGTCTTGGCCACAGGCTGGCTGCCTCTTGCTTCATCTGTGGGTCTCAGGGGTTAGCCCCCCAGTGGCACAGTCTTGGCTAAGGGGCTCGGAACCCTGAACCTCTGCTCGGGCAGCCCTGGGACTGGGGACATGGGTCTGTCCTTCCTCACTCTGTCCTTTGGGAGGAGTCTGAAGAAGGAAGGTGCGAGGCCACAGCGTGAGACCCCTGCTCCCTGCCTCGCCTGTTCTCGCCGTGAGGTCCCAGAGCACGCGCCTCTGCAGGAACCTGTGCACTCTCCCAAGTTCACAGTCAACACTGGAGCATGAAAGTGCATGAGCACTCCGTGCCTCAAAAGCATGCTATTGCATTTTTGCTAGAGCATTTAAGATTCCAAATGTATCAGTCAGCTTTTGCTAAGTTACATTGTGATAACAAGTAACCCCAAAGCAGTAGTTTTTCAAAGTCTCTGAAACAAAAAGGTCTTTGAAAAGTAGGAAGACGGTGAAGTAAAACTAACTGAAGAATGAAAAGGTCCCCTTTCAATAACCCCCCGCTGAGACCCTTCCGGCCCCTTTACGGGCTGCTTTTCCCCATCACCCTGTCCCTTCCTCACCATGAGGCAGCAGGGCAGTGACGAAAGCGGTCACCCAGTCATACTGACTCGGAGGCCCGTGGAGACCCCGGGTCTCTGCACAGGCCCCGCTGTGCACGCGTCATTACTTGGTGAGCCTGTGATGGATCGAACCAGTGGCTCCATCCTGAATCCAGCAGAGGGGTCCAGCCGGTCTCTGGGATTCTAAGCACACGCACTGCCCGCCGCACAATAGGAGCACAGCTCCCCGCTCTGCAGGCCCCGCAGGCTCCACCCTGCAGCCCCCTCCACTCCCAGCGCCCAGTGGAGTGTCGGAACTCCTCCTCCCGCCTCGGAGGAAGAAGAAGAGCACCTCCTTCCCAGAGACAAAGAAAACCCATCCACTTCAGGAAGGAGAGTCTCAGTGCCCTGGGACATGGAGGCACCCCTCTATCGCCGGGTTTCGGGCATCATCGTCCGTCGCCGCCATTTAGTATCCTTTTTGTAAAAACAGTCACACGGTATTGGGTCGCCTTGGCTGCGATGCATTGTGTTGGGGCACATGCAACGAGATGGTGAGATGTGACCGGTGAAGCCACAAGTAAGGATGAGATGTCACAAGTTAAAGAAGAGCCGTGGCCACTGTTCATGCCTGAACTTCACAGTTTGAAATAGGAGGAAGGAAAGTTGTATGGGAGTGTCTGGGGAGTGGTGTCCCCCTCCCCCCACATTTCCTGTGGTCAGCAGGGGCTCTAGGTCATACCTGACTGCCATCTGCAGGAAGGCCACCGGGCTGTTTAAAAAAAAAGGATGCAATAAATGCCCCCACCGTGGGGAAACCTAGTTAACATTTCTACTAAATTTTTAGGTGTGAATGACGATACTTTAATGTATATTCCTCTTGTCTGGAGCCCCCAGAGTCCCTTTAAGAGTCACTTGGCTAGCCCTGGCTGGTGTGGCTCGGTGGACTGAGCACAGGCCTGCAAATCAAAGGGTTGCTGGTTCAATTCCCAGTCAGGGCACATGCCTGGGTTGCAGGCCAGGACCCCAGTTGAGGGCGTGTGAGAGGCAACCACACATTGATGTTTCCCTCTCTCTCTTTCTCCTTCCCTTCCCCTCTCTAAAAAATAAATAAATAAAATCTTAAAAAAAAAAAGAGTTGCTTGGCTGGACATCCCAGGGGTTTGGAGATAAGGAGAAGACACATCAGGCCCCGTCCGGAGGAGGAACTGAGACCACACTAGGAGGTGATGGTGTGGGGAGAGCGTGGCCGGGAAGCCCTGGTTTTCCTTCGAGGCCATGTGTGTATTTGTGGGAACTGAGGGCGGTCGCACACACGGGCACATAAACAGGCTTCCACTTGTCCCCACGCGGCCCCGGACTCTGTAAGCGAACCG
>PVIA01016915.1:0-17297 GCA_004024845.1 Tonatia bakeri | reverse complement strand
CAGCAGGAAACCGTTTGGTCGGAACAGTTCCCTGTGTGCAGTGATGCTCCTTGTCAAATCCGATTTTCCCAGACTGTTACTACTTGCGTCCACTAGATGGCACCAAAGGACTCACCATAGCTAAGATGCACTGGCTCCTATTTCAAAAACTGAAAATGTTTTTAAGGCCAGCGTCTTAAGGAAAGTACTCATATTGTCTGAGACCCCTTCTTTTTCTCTGTTGTACTGTGACGTGTGGATTAAAACAAGTGGACAAGGAAAGGATTGTCCCCCCTGAACTCAGAGGCGGCCCGGGGAACTAACTCCCTGCGTGTGTGTACTCATGCTTCTGAGATTAAACAATGAAGAACAGAAGCGATGAAAAATACTTTAAAAAGGTAAAAGTATTGTAGAATAACACATAAAGAGAAAAAAAAGGTTGGAGAAGATGAAAGAAAGAGAGATTCTCAATCTATCATGGGGCTAGGAATTTGTTTTAAAAGTATTAGTAGGGGAAGTCCGGCAGAAAGGATCCTATTCCTCTCTCTGGTAGTCCTGATAGCAGGTGACTTGGATTTCAATGATATCATACAAGTAGAGACTTACAAAAAAGACACCAAATCTTCTAGAACCAATTCAGTGGAATTTTTTCTTGTTAAGGGACTCTAACTTAGCGTTCACGAAGACTGGGAATGATCCAAACTACACGCAGTACTTGCTGGGGAAGGTGACCTCAAAGCTTTGGGGACTGAAAGAGGAAGAGCCCTACTGTGGAGAAAGAGAAAAGAAAACGGCAAAGTTGAGTGGGAAAGGTAGACCTATTAGGTTCACTTTCTCTTTGTTAAGCTTTTAAAACCTCCCATTAAAAGAACAAGTCTGCATCGGCAAGGTGGAGGATGGGAAAGGGGGGTCATTCCCACTGTAGTTGAGGGTTCATGGCTCGGTTTAGAAGCTGCTGCCAGAGAAGGACCATGGACTAGTTCGGAAAATGGCTCCAAGTCTGTGTCCTAGCTCACCTACCCGGTGACATTTCAAAAAGGAAGACAAAGGAGAGCATCCATGAGATAGTCCCAGGAGTGCACGGGTGACAACGAGAACGAGACTGAGGAGCTACCGCAGGTTGCCCCCGGGACGCTGCTTCCCTCAAAGTTCCTTGCAAGCTAAACATCTCCTAAGTGAAATGATGCTACAGGAATAATATGTACTATACATATTATTACATAATAGTATACAAATATTATGGGTTTTGCAGTTTACCACAATTCCAATTAATTTAGAACATTGGGTGCCCCAAAACTAAGAGTCCCTCTTCTCCAGGAGAGTTGATTTCTTACAGAAAGAGTATGATACCCAGACTGTTAACAGTTTGAGCTCAATTACAAAATCTGTGGAGGGGAGTGGTGTTTAATACAGATTATTCCAATTAATCATTCAAAAATATTTTCTAAGTATATTCTGATAAGCCAGTGGCTCCTAAATTTATGTGCTCAAGAATCACAGGAAGTGCTTGTTAAAATGCAAATTCCTGGGCCCAGCTCCAGGCATTCAGGTTAAAGGGATCGGAGGTGGGGCCTAGGAACTTGCACTTTAAACCATCATTTCATGTGATTCTGATGCAGAAGATTGAAAGAGTGCTTTTAAAGAAACATTGTCTTAGGCAAAGGCAGAATTGATCAGTCAGAAAGGCCTTCAAAATTTCTTTCCTCACTCCTCCCCTTCCTTCCTTCCTTCCTTCCTTCCTTCCTTCCTTCCTTCCTTCCTTCCTTCCTTCCTTCCTTCCTTCCTTCCTTCTCCTCTCTCCCTCTCTCCTGAAGACATTGATTCAGCAAACATTTCTGGTACCCTAGCATTGTATTTGGTGGTGTGGGACATAGTAAATATAAAGACTCATTTCTTGCCTGAAAAAACTTATATCTAATGCCTGAGATGAATATCTATCGCAGGCATTGGATTTATTGTATATATAAACATTAGATACATATGCACATATATATTAGTCATTAGATATATTGCATATGTGTATATATACCATTAGCATAATATATCTAAGGCTTGATACAGATACATATACACATATGAATGACAATGTCAGGTGGTATTGAATTTGTAGACGTGGTGTTAAAGAGAGTGTTGCAAGAATTTGAAAAAAGTCCTATCAAGTGAGTTAGTGTGACTGGGAAAGCAAGAGGGATTAGGGTAGGGGTGAGGCATTGCCTAGGCCCAGAATGAGGAGTGAGCAGGATATTTGAGAGGAAGGAAGAGGACGAACTACCTATTATACTTACTAAGCAAGAATGTTATTAATATCCCTAAGCCTATACTAAAGATAGCAGGGTGGCAAAGCATGACCAGGGATTAAAACTATAATCTTGTTATCTATTCTCAGAGGAGAAATAAAGGATGAGAAGCCAAAAGTCCTTGAAACAGCAATACATCTTCTTGTTTTTTAAAAAATATTCTTATGCCAATTGGACCATTTTTTTAAAAAGTTGCTTTATTGTTGTTCAATTACAGTTGTCTGCATTTTCTCCCCACCACTCTCCACCCCACTCAAACCCAATTCCCTCCCTTGCTTCCACCCTCCCCCTTGGTTTCATCCATGTGTCCTTCAGAGTAGTTCCTGAAAACCCTTCTCCTCTCTGACCCCACCCCCTCCCCTCTGGCTATTGTTAGATTGTTCTTAATTTCAATGTCTCTGGTTATATTTTGTTTGCATTTTTCTTTTGTCGATTATGTTCCAGTTAAAGGTGAGATCATATGGTATTTGTCCCTCATCACCTGGCTTATTTCACTTAGCATAATGCTCTCCAATTCCATCCATGCTGTTGCAAAGGGTAGGAGGTCTTTCTTTCTGCTGAGTAGAATTCCACTGTGTAAATGTACCATTGTTTTTTGATCCACTCCTTGGCTGATGGGCACTTAGGTTGCTTCCAGCACTTGGCTTTTGTAAATTGTGCTGCTATGAACATTGGGGTACATAGGTTTATTTGGATTTGTGTTTCAGGGCTCTTAGGGTATAATCCCAGCAGTGGAATTGCTGGGTCAAAAGGCAGTTCGATTTTTAGTTTTCTGAGGAAATCCAATTGGACCATTTTTACTTCAATAAGTTGGTAAATAATAGGAACACTTGATGTGACATGTTTATTATAGATATTCTGCTTTTCCATAGATCCATATTTATTTTATACAGCTGCTTTCAAAGTTGAAATTATGATTATAAAACACATGCAGTAGATACAATCAGCATTCTAAAGAGGATTAGGACTGTATGAGACCAAAAGAGGAAGATTCATCTAAATTGAAAATTGCTTTCTATTTAACAAAGAGAACTGTACTTCTTTTCTTTCTTTTTCTTTTTAAAGTATATTTTATTGATTATGCTATTATAGTCATCCCATTTTTTTTTTCTCCCCTCCATCCCACTCCACCTGATATCCCCATTCCCTCCAGCATTCCCTGCCCCTCCAGACCTTAGCTCATGTCCTTGGGTTGTACATATAAGTTTTTGGCTTCTCCATTTCCTATCCTATTCTTAACCTTCCCCTGTCTATTTTGTACCTACAATTTATGCTTCTTGTTCCCTGTACCTCTCCCCCCATTCTTCCCCCTCCCCCTCCCCACTGATAACCCTCCATGGGATCTACATTTCTGTGATTCTGTTCCTGTTCTAGTTGTTTGCTTAGTTTGTTTTTGTTTTTGTTTTTTAGGTTTGGTTGTTGATAGTTGTGAGTTTGTTGTCATTTTACTGTTCACAGTTTTTGATCTTATATTTCTTAGATATGTCCCTTTAACATTTCATATAAAAAGGTCTTGGTGATGATGAACTCCTTTAGCTTTACCTTATCTGGGAAGCACTTTATCTGCCTTTCCATTCTAAATGATAGCTTTGCTGGATAGAGTAATCTTGGATGTATGTCCTTGCCTTTCATGACTTGGAATACTTCCTTCCAGCCCCTTCTTGCTTGCAAGATTTCTTTTGAGAAATCAGCTGATAGTTTAATGGGAACTCCTTTGTAGGTTACTGTCTCCTTGTCTCTTGCTGCTTCTAGGATTTTCTCTTTCATTTTTATCTTGGGTAATGTAATGATGATGTGCCTTGGTGTGTTCCTCCTTGGGTCCAACTTCTTTGGGACTCTCTGAGCTTCCTGGACTTCCTGGAAGTCTATTTCCTTTGCCAAATTAGGGAAGTTTTCCTTCATTATGTTTTCAAATAAGTTTTCAATTTCATGCTCTTCCTCTTTTCCTTCTGGTACTCCTATGATTCAGATATTGGAATGTTTAAAGTTGCCCTGGAGGTTCCTAAGCCTCTCCTCATTTTTTTTTTTTTTGAATTCTTGTTTCTTCATTCTGTTCTGGTTGAATGTTTCTTTCTTCCTTCTGGTCCAAATTATTGATTTGAGTCCTGATTTCCTTCCTGTCACTGTTGGTTCCCTGTACATTTCTCTTCATTTCATTTTGCATAGCCTTCACTTCTTCCTCCATTTTGCAACCATGCTCAACTATTTCTGTGAGCATCCTGATTACCAGTGTTTTGAACTCTGCATTTGATAGGTTGGCTATCTCCTTGTCACTTAGTTCTTTTTTTGGAGCTTTGACATGTTCTTTCATTTTGGCCATATTTCTTTATCTCAGCACACCTGTTATGTAGTAAGGGGTGGAAACTTAGGTATTCAACAGGGTGGAGCAACTCATGTCACTGGGTTGTGGGTCTGTCTGTGAGTGGGGAGGGGTCTGAGAGGGAACAATGCCGCTCACTTGGCTCTTGGCCCACTTTCAGTCACTTCCCCCACTACCCACAAGCAAAGTGGGCCCTTCTGGTGCTGATTCCCAGGTGGGTAGTTTTGTGTACTTTCTGGAACCCCGTGGGTCTCTCCAATGAACTGTCTTGTGAGACTGGGAGTTTGTCCCACCGATGCAACCCCCACAGGTTTTTATAGTCAGAGGTTTTGAGGCTCTATTTCCCCTCACTGGAACCCTGGGTTGTGAGGTCTGTCTTGCTCCCCAGTTGTTCCTCCTGGCTTATCCACACATGAATGTGTGACTGCCTGGTCCTCCAGCTGCCACTGGTCCACCACCTCTCCTCATGTACTCTCTGCCCCAGCTGCCTGTCTCTGCCCCCCTACCTGTTTGAATAATTATTTCTTCTTTAAGTCTTTGGTTGTTGGACTTCCATACAGTTCAATTTTCTGGCAGTTCTGGTTGTTGGTTTTTTAAAAATTTGTTGTTTTCCTTTTTTGGTTGGGCAAAGACTATCTACCTATGCCTCCATCTTGGCAGGAAGTTGATATCTGTATTTCTTAAATATATTTAGATATATTATTCTAAGCTATATTTTGCCCATTGCATTACGTAAAAAAAAATTTTAGTCTAGCCATCTTGTTCTCTGTCTCCAGCTCTTCTTGGCATCATCCTATAAAGCATCAGAAACGAAATATCTAAGCAAATTTGTCTGAGATTTCTCTGAGTATTTAGAGAGGTGGGATTAGTATACCACCATGCTAGATGGAAAACGGCCAGACTCTCCTGCTAGACAATTGCGTTTTTAATCTTGGATACACCACTTACTATCTGTGTGGCTTTGGTGAAGTTACTTAACCTTTATGTGTCCTTATCTGTAAAGTGGACATAAAAATAACTTGTTTTGATGACTAAATGAATCCATACATAGAAAGCACTTGAAACAGCCAAGCCCCGTAGTCAGGGCTCAGACCACGCCAGCCATTGTCATGAGCTCTGGTGTCAAGAAAGGTGCACAAGAGCCAGTTCCATGGGCATAGAAGTGGGTGGAGGGGTATTATATTAAAGAATAACTATAATTTATTTACATATTTTAATATATAAATTATCAATTCATTGACAATATTTCATATGAATTTATATTGATATGGCATTAATATATGCAATTAATGTATGTTAAAATTTTATTAATAAATTACATGTTGTAGTTTATAAATAAATAATAATTGTATTACTATAAAAATTATTCACCCTGACCAGTGTGGCTCAGTTCGCTGGGCTCGTCCTGCAAAGTGAAAGGTTGCCAGTTAGATTCCTGGTCAGGGCACCTGCCTGGGCTGCATGTTTGGTCCTGGTCCAGGTGCATATGAGGAGCAGCAGATCGGTGTTTCTCCCCCTCTCTTTCTCCCTCCCTCCTCACTAATGGTCCTATGAGCAACTTCTTGTCTGCACGCCCCTCCCAAAGGCTGGGGTTCCCCAGGGTGCCACCTTTGGTCCTCTCCTCATCGCACACTATGCGTTTTCCCTGGGAGACCAAATCCCTCTTGAAATCAGCTGCCATCTTGAGAACATTAATTCCCAAACTTACACAGTAGGGTTATACCTGAATGGGATTGAGTCTAAGGTCAGGGTTGGAGGTAAAAATGACATTTGGTCAACAGAAGACTTGTTCTTCATTTTTTCAGTTGAATAAGAGACCAAGGCAGCAGACTCAAATTGAGAGTAATCAGGAAGAAAGCTTGCTTTAAAGACTGGAATCATGTTGAGTGGTGACATGTTCATATTGTGAGGATACAAAAGGGAAATGAGACCATTGGAGGAGAAGCAGGCTGTCACATCCCATTTCACAGTCGTGTAGAGCTTACAGCCATGGGGTGAGCTGGCAGAAAGAGAAAATTTAGGTGATTCATCCCCTCTCTCCATTTAATTATTTATTTAAGACCAAGCATGCACAGGCAAATTGCATGTGCTGATGATGACTCCAGGTGTCCCTACAAACTCTCACTGTGTGCCTAGTAGCCATTTTCATCTGGTTGTACCACAAGATTTCAAAATTAACATGTACAGGATTTAATTTATTGTGTTTATGTCCCACCATTTTAATTAGCTATAGCAAGAGATCCACTCTCTGTTATTCCTGTAACAAAGGTATTCCCAAATTTTAGTGGCTTAACCAATAAAAATTTGTTCCTCCCCTATGTAACAGTCCAAGGTAGGTGTTCTAGGTCAGGATGTGGGGTTGAAACTGGGTGCAGAAGGTCCTCTCCACAAGGTCATTCATGCCCTCCTTTCCTCCGCATTTCTAATTTGTTCTTCCACCTATGTTTTTTTGTCTCTGTTTCCTCTTTTGTAAAATGGGCCAACACTAGTACTCTCTACAATGGCTGTTATAAAAATTGAGATAATTTATACAAAACAATTAGAATGTGCCTGGCTTAGAGGTGATACTCAAAAGTTTGTTAACTATTATTGGTATTAATTAGTTGCAGGATTTCATCAGCCACCAAGTTGCACCAAGCTAGAAACTCTCTTCTATCATTGCTGGCTCCCAAAACAGTCAGGAAGTCCTACTTACCTAACTAAAACTACATACAAGGTCTGTCCAGAAGGTATCCAGCCATATGTTATGAAAAATAGAGACATTTATTGAAGAAGATACGAGATACAAGAAACTTTGTACATAAGACAATGATGCCTCAGTACCCTTCAAAGTAGGTACCTTGGGACCTCAAATAGTTCTCCCAATTGCCATCAGCTGCCCCATCATATTTTCCTGAATCTCATCAACAGTCCTGAAATCTCTTCCCTTTCAAAGGTGATTTTAGTTTTGGGAAAAGCCAGAAGTCACAGGGTGCCAATCTGGGCTATAAGGGGGCTGAGTTACCTGGGTGATTTGATGTTTCATCAAAAAACTGCACAAGATGTGATGCGTGAGTGGGTCCATTGTCATGATAAAACTGTCAATCTCCAGGTGCCCATAGCTGTGGCCTTCTGAGTCATCTAAATAGTTTCTGCAGAGGAATGTTCAAGCTTAACGCAAAATTTGATGCAGATTCGTTGCTCTACTCACTCAGTCATTCTGAATGTGACAACCACACAGTACACATGCTCACTCAACAGTATCTACCGCTCCCACTGGCTAGTACAGTGAAATCATCGTTGTTCACACACGTGCATTCCAGTCCTTACTGTTCACACATATGCATTCCAGTCCTTACTCCTTGGGTGCCAGGTTACATTGATGTTGAGCAAATTATTCTCGTTATATTAACAATGGCCAGGACTTTTCCTGGGTAGACCTATTCCTAAATACAAGGAATAGGTGTTTCTTATATGTCAATCAAAACAGATGGATTAGGGTCCTGATGAGTGCTGCTCAGTCCCTTGGGCATCATCCTGCAAAGTGAAAGGTTGCCAGTTGGATTCCCAGTCAGGGCACACACCTGGGTTTCAGGTTTGGTCCCCAGTTGGGGTCTGTACAACTGATCCATGGTTTTGTCTCACATCGATGTTTCTCTCCCTGTTTTTCTTGGTCCCTTCCTCTCTCTCTAAAAATAAACAAATAAAATCTTTTTTTAAAGCTGATGGATTTGGATTTTTAAAAAGAGAAAGCAAAAGCCACTCTCCCTGGGGATCCGATGCATTCATATGGCTTCATCTGCCTTCTTTAAATGGGTCATAGGATTAGAACTTTCAACTGAAAGGGATCTAGACAAGTCTTCTTGTTCCCTTATTTTAAAACAGAGAAAGCTGCAGCCCAGGTAACGACAAAGCTGAGACTCAGTTCTAGGTTTTTTGACTCCAATCAAGTGCTCCTTGTACTCAGCTCTTTTCCTATGGAAACACCTTCACATAGTCCTCTTGATTCTCAGTCCTGTGTTTACCTCCTTGTTCAATTTCACAGACAAGCAAACCAAGCCAAAACCAACCAAACAACTCCTCCCTCTCATCCCCACAATTCCTGGTTCCTGTCTATGAAGTGAAGACAACTGCTGTATGAATTTCCCCTAATCTCCTATGGTTAGCAAACCACTTAAGTTTCCACAGCTTGTACTCAGTTCTGATCCTTCTAGCCATCTTCCTGGCCCCCCAACTCAGTGCAGCTTCCTTTCCCTCCTTTTATTCTGAACAGCAGATGGTGCTGTGCACACGTCTGGAAAGATGTTTTCCTACTCAGGGAAAGTGGAGGGAAAATGTGCTTACCCTGTCCTTAATTTTATAGGCTTGCTCACTCTCCTCATCCTGGGTCTGAGAGTTCACCATGAGTGTGAGCTGTGCACTAACAGGAATAAGTAATATTGTGTGCGTAACGTATATGGTCCAGGACACTGTGGTTGCTGAACGTGTTTCCTCTCCTTCCTGGGCACACAGCTAGACTACATTTCTTGGTTTCTGTTGCAGCTGAATTTGGCCATGTGACTGAGATGTGGCCAATGGAATTGATGATGTGAGAGGAAATGATCTGTGCCATTTCCAGGCCTGGCTTATAAAAATCTCCCCTGCTCTCTCTTCTTTTTTAGCTGTACATCACTGCCCAGGATGACCTTGGGAGTCACAGGTCATTGGTGGCAGGGTTGCTATCACCTCAGTCTCTTGAATGATTGTGTGGAGCCCAGTGCCCCATTGACTGGGGCCCACTTCACTGTGTTACTGATAGGGCACTCAAGAGTTGGAAGATTTTAATTTAAGTAATAGCTAATAGGCTTAGTAATCAACGCATGTAAAAGCTTTGTTCCAGGAACTGGAAAGGTGTGACCCACCCTGGCTCCAGAAGACCATAAGCAGTTCCACTTTTGTGCCTCAGGAGGACTGCAGGCAATTGAAGATGGCACCTGAGCCATCGTGTTCCAGGGTGAGATGACCACTGCCTAGGACTCAGCTGAAGACCGCCGCCCAGGGTGAGAATGCTGCAGTTTTTTAATCCAATTAACTTCCCTGAATTCCAAACCCCTTACCTACACTTTGTTCTCCTTATAAAAAGGGCCATTTTAAAATGGAACTTAAGACAGTCTGTTAGGGTATGAACCTGCCATCTTCTCAGATCGCCAGCCATCTGAATAAAGTGCCCATAAAGATTCAATCCCTGTTCTGCTTATTGGGTTCAGTATGTAACAGTCAGCACAAACACTGGTCTTTTCCAGTTTCATTACAAATAAAATTAAACTCTGATGTGTTAAGTCACTGAAATTGTGAGGTTTGTTGTTGCACTGATTAGCCTACCTTTACTAATACAAAACTTAACTAATGAAACCCTACTGCTCCATGTGGTGTTCCTGGAGAAAATAGTCAATGATATTTTGTAGGAAGCGTCCAAGTTTCTGCATAATAGGGTGTCTTTTTTCCACATTAGACTCCAAAGAGGAAGTGATAGCTCCCTGTCAAAGAGTGTTTTAAAGGCCTCCCACACCAATTGTTTCAGCAAAACAAAGGGCTCGATGTGACCAGAGGGCAGGCATTTAGCAGGGAGAATGCAAATTAGCTCAGGGTAGAGAGAGAGGGCCCTTGTCAAGTGGTTGAGTCTGTGTACAAGTAAACTGGGCAGCTAGCAAGGTGCCAAGCCCAGTGGAGTGAAGTAAATCCTTCAGAAGAACTGAAGGCCACATAATAAGGACCACTCAGGGAGGGGAGATGGTCTTTAAAGCTGGCCACCAATGATTTCTCCTCTCCCTGTGTCCATGAGCTTCCGCTGCATCAAGGGGTGGGTTCTGCCTCCTCTCCTGTTGAATCTGGCTGGCCTTGTGACTCGTTCTGGCCAACAGGATGTGGGGAAGTGACGTGGTGCATAGGCGGCTTCCGCTGGTTTTGAACTTGGCTGCCACATGGTAAGGAAGCTCATCTGGACTATGGAGGAAGAGAGGCCATATTGGGGAGAACTCACAGGCCCCAGCCAATGGCCAGCACCAACCGCCTGTCACCTGAGTGAAGCCTGCTTGGCTGTTTTGGCCCAGCTAAGCCCCCAAGTTGAACACAGCTACACACGTGACCACAGTCTCTACCAAAGGGAACTGAAGAATTGTTGATATAAATTCAGCCGACCCACCGAACCATGAGAAATACTAAATCATGCTTTGGGGCACCAAGTTTTGGGGTGGCTTATCACGTGGCAATGGATAACCAGGATACAGGATAAGAGATAAATACTCTTAGCAAGAGGTGGACACTCCAGGCAAGGCAGCGGGTAAAACACAGTGGGGTGGAGAAGGCAATCGTCCAACAACAAATGCTGGAGCCTCCTTAGACAGAGTCTGTTGGCCCCAGGCCCTGGCCCCTAAAGACACTGACATGCTGTCACTGCCCTCACGGAGGAGCTCAGAGCAAAGCTGAGAGAGACGGAAATGCAAACAGCTGGTTATGGGAACGGTATTGAGTGGGGGGCAATGGAAGCAATCCATTTTTAAAAGCTTAAGTGGAGTTTGTAAGGTGAGTAGGATTTGGTGAGTAGCTGAAGGGGATCACAGGAGAGGAGCAAAAACACTCCAGGTGGGGGAGCTCCTGCACACAGTTGGGGAGGGCGAATAGCCTGAGGAGCAGGCGCGGAGCAGTCTGCAGGAGCTGGGCGGAGGGCAGGCCAGCCGGGCGAGGCCCACTGGCAGAGCTCCCTTGCCCTTAACACGCTGCCTGGCTGGGTGTGGTGCCACGTGGTGCCCCAGGACGCCCTGAGTTGTGCGGCCTTCACGCTTGCCCATGGCGCTTCTGGGGGCGAACGAGGCAGCTCTCACTTTGGTCTGAGTGGTGCACAGATAAAGCGTCAGGTTCAGGTTCGTAAGCGGCAAGCGGGTCAGATCAGCATTCCTACTCGGAGAAGCAGTAATCCTTCTGTTTCTACCACCTCCGGTTTTTCCCTAAAGCATCAGTTTGGGCTCTGTGTGCTTTTAGTACACACATCACTTGTCATCAGGTGATCTTCCCTCTCTGATTTTAACCCTCTGACCTACAAAACAAAACAAAAAAGTAATTCTACTTGCACTCTTTTCAGACTGCCGACACTAGAGAAAGAAAAATGAGTTATCTTTGTGAGGGTGGAGGGGAAACCTCCCTCCTGTGACCGGCCTCCTGTTTTGGGGGCCAGGAGTGTCAAAACTGGGTGCACAAGCAGACCCACTGAGGGCCAGAAGAAAAACATTGAAACATCTATTTTTTTATTGTGGTGAGAACGGTGAACGTGGATCCACTTCCTGACCAGTTTTTAAATGTGTGATTCAGCATTGTTAGCTGCAGGCACAACGCCACACGCAGATCTCTTTGAGTTGGTTTCTCATCTAAGCCATACTGTATACATTATTGACAAAGATGAATAACTTACAAATAAAAGTATGCATATGGAAGGTATCTGATCAAATCAGGCAGCCATCAAGACAGTTTGCAGGGCACACCGTCCCAGCAGTCTGCACCCCCCAGGGCACCCCTGAAGCCCCATGCTTGGGGCCCTCCCTGCCTTAGCCTCCGGGCAGCTCATGCCTTCCTCTGTGGATGCGCCCTCTCCCGTGTGTCCCGGCAACACATTCCTGGGCTCCACTCGATTTCTGCTTGGTCTTGTCTAGGTAGAATGTTTCAGTCCTGAAGTCTGTCCGCCCCAGGTGAGAACTTTCTGTCCAGTCTAATGACGTCACTATTTCCCTGTCCTTCCCGCTCCTCCCTCCCCTCTGGGTTTGGGGCACGACGCTCACCTGTCCCAGGTACACCACTCCCTCTAGTAGTCAGCCTCCCATTGGGACCTCAGCTTGGTCTTGCAAATATGCACAATTCATCCTTAATAGACCATTGTCACCCTTAGTGACAGTGTTTCCAGGACTGGGAGGAACAGCGATAACAGGATAAGACCAGTAGTGACCTCTGCCACTTGCCGGGCTGCTGCGTGCCTGTGTTTCGCATGGTGACCCACAGTGCTCACAGCAACTGTGTAAGGGGAGGCCATCATCCCCACTTCAGGGGTGTGATCATTAAGGCCGAGAGTTCAAGGTGAATATCTGAGCTGCAATTTGCACGCAGATGGCCTGCCTGCCACCAAGGCCCGAATCTTTCTGCCACAGCCCATGGCTTTTCTTGCTGTGGCCCAGGTGTTGGGGACTCGTTTATGTTGATGCCACATCAGCCCTGGAGTGGTCTCACTATGAGAGAAGTACCAGGCTCATGTCCCTCTCCAGACAATCAAATGTGCAGTCGGTTTGCACGTAGACAGAAACAGAAAAAGTAAGTTGATTATAAATACTTGAGGTTCATTTGGGGAAATGTCAGAAAAATAGTTTAAAGAAACTCCAACATCTAGAACTTTGTCTAACCCCATATTACTAAAGTGTCTCTCCTCAAAGCCCAGGGTCCAGGAATGACCCACGAATTTTGTCCTACAGATATTCCTTATTCACGAATTTAAACACCAGTGCTGGCCTCCACCGTTGGATTTCCTGTATTTTGATAGCTTCACAGACTGACCCATGTGGATGCGGGGCTGCACCATCCTGCCCAAGGCCCTGTTTGTCCTGTGTAAATAAGACTTCCACCACACCACCACATTCACAGGCAGAGCCCCCTCCAGCTCCACCCAAGGCAGCCCTGACCACAACCAAGAATGTTTCCCTCCACCCTGCCTCACAGACAGGTAACACCTGGACCCATTTTGCTTTTCCACCTTTCAGGTGTGAGGTAGCTTCTGCAGTGGAATCAAAATGACAGATTTATGCAAGGCTGTGGGTTTGGATCAGAGAATGCCCTTGAGCCACACAGTTACTCTCTGCTTCTCCCTCCCCTTAGCTGCTGCCTGGAAGAGCTGATGGAGAGGAAAACAGCCTTTCTCTTTCAAACCCGCTGCAGCTGTTCTCCACACCTGATACATTGAAGCAGGAGGTAATGCAACAATGCCCAAAAGGGCTCCCAGCCCTTGACGGCACATTCTCCCCGCACCCCCCCCCCCGCCCCCTACAGGAAGGGGACAGATTGGTGAGTGCAGGCATAGAAAACTTTTTCCCCTCGAGATAAACACCCAGCTGATGGTCTGGCTTCATGCCATTTGTTTCCAGGCTCTTCAGGGGTGGCTTTCTCTGAGCCTTAGCCCCTAGCACCAGAGCCCCATGGTGCCAGTGCCGAGGGCCCTTTCCTGAGTCCCACCTTGGCTGGGCACCCTCCTTACACTGCAGGCAAACCACTTGGTTTCTGCTGCCTTTGTCTTCCAAGAAAAGGGATTTTGGGGGGAAATTCTCCAAGAAATCTCAAGTGATTTTAAGATCAAAAGCTCACTTTGGTTCTTTATCTCATTTCTTCCAGCTTTTCAGAGTTTTGTTCTCCTGCATTTGTGGAAGCTCATAAAAGTGCATTAGTTATTTTCCAGCTTCCCAGGTGAGAGCAGAGGTTTTCAGGGGCAAAGCGGATTCCGGCTGAGGCGGGACCAGTAATCCGTGTCTTTGGTTCCACCAGACTCGCTTGTTCCGAGCAGGTGTGTAGAGTGAATGACAAGCAGAAATGCTCCCTGGTGCCTCTGTTCCCAGAAACAAGGAGCTCAGAGGCTCACTCTTCAAGCATTTTTTCCCAGCAGGTACTAACTGACTTGTTTGAATTTTGAGCTCCATTTGTTTGAATGGAGAGTGTAATTGTATCTCCACTCTAACCAAATTGTTCAGGACGTGTGCATAAAATACTGACTCATTTCTAACTTGCAGTCTTCTTGGTGAATGAAGGGAAAGGACAGCAGGGGCTTAATTTTGCATATTAGAGAGATAAGATGTCTCAACCCACAACCCAGGCCACATGACCCTCATTCGTACTCAGTAAACGTCTCTGGAGGTTTCTCTCCCAGCTGTGACACTGGACATTATGTTCATCCTATCATTGTTGTGTAGCTTACTCTGCTTTTTTTGCCTTGAAAAGATGGAAAATGCAAACCAGATGATTAAAATCCATGTGGCTGTGCGTGTAATGAAAGACAGTTATACAGTTACACAATCTTCCTCTTATACACTCACACACACACCACTCATGTTTAGAGTTTTACTTCACTCTGCAGCTGGTCATATTTCTGTCTTGTCTTGGTCCACATTATCGATGACCAGGGAACCCAGAAAAACAGCTGGAGAAGTGCCAAGCTGACCGTCCACTTGAGGTTATTTGAGAGTGGCTCACAATGCTTAGGAGGCACCTGCAAGTACATGGCTGCAGCAGGTGCTGCCAAGTCAATTGCACAGGAACTTTCCTGTTGTATGAAACCCCACCTAAAAACGGCACCAACAGGAAACCAGAGCAAAGATAATGTTGCCTGAGCAGGGAACAGGGCCCGTGGAAACAAACCAGTCTCAGGTCCAGGTCCCTCGGGAATGTGTGAGGGCGGTCCCTGTGGGTCGGGCTGCGCAGGAGAGGCACGGGAGCCTGTGGTCGGAGTTCAGGACCACACACATGTCTAAGGCCCTTTCATGTGTAACTACGTATTCTTTGGAGAGGGAGGAAGGTTTGGGGGGGGGGGCGTGAATCCAGCTGGAGAAATTGTGCATTAAACAAAGTGAAACAAGTTTCTTTAGCCTTCAATATTCAGGTTTCATTACAAATCTCTAAGAAGTAGAAATACAAAAGGGAACTTTCCCCAAACTTTTTAAAAGTGACTTTGATTTTAATTATCCTAAGCTTATGATCATATAATTTACAGCTTTGTGTTGATGATCTGTTCTCCTCTACTCGAATCTTTCTAGTGAGCTGGCAAAGGCACCATCACAATCACACACACACGTAGTAATTCTACAGTCATTTTTGAATAGCTAGTCAAGACAATCCTGAATTATAATTCAGTCTCACTTAAAGAATTCAGTTTACTGCTATGTCTTGTCACGATGAGCATCTGACCTTGCCGATCATCTATAAAATGTGAGAAGTGTTAGGGACTCTTTGTTTGATATTATACACAAACCACACTAAATGCCTTTCATTAAGTAAAAGGCAACAGGTTAGATACAGGGCATTTTAATTAAATTGGCACAGTTAGGACCAAAAAGATAAAGTGACATGCCAGCTTATCGCTGGCCCCTGCCCTTTAACAGGCTAATGACCACACTGTGAAGCACAAGTGAGGCTTTTCCTCCTGAACAGCGAAGGAATTTCCTCAGTATTTAAACATCTTAATATACCAGTTACATAAATCTGAGTATAAAACCCATCTCCTACAGGTTTTGAGGTGTCATGCACCATGTCTGTGAAGAGTTGAATATTACGAATCAAGCCCAGTCATATTTTTAGAAGGGAAAACTGTGATAGCAGTTGCTGAACCGAAATCACTATCAAAGTTCAAAATGCCGATCATATCCATTTAATCACAGGCCAATCTTATTTAAATCAGAATTGCCCCCAAAGAAACGTTCCATCAGCCTTTCATGACCTGAATTCTGGTGTGTGAGGTCCATTTCAGTATGGTACACATAAAAAAAGCCACACGACCTTTGTAATAAATAAGGCCGTAGCCCACATTTACTCATTAGTAGCTTCTTTGAGATAAGCTATCAAATCTGCCCTTTCTGAACTCTTCTTACTGCCAGCAAAGATAATTTTTGTTCCAGGGATATAATTCTTGGGATTCTCCAAATACCTCTCAGTGTAGCCTCTCCCCAGGTGATGCCTTTGTTCTTGTCGGCATCCGTGTAAGAAAATCCAGGGGCCTGACTTGTCTTTTGCCCAAAAAGACCATGGCGATGTGGTGCAGTCTTGTGCTTGCCTCCCTATTCCAGGGTAAGATACTGGGCACCCTTCTGAACAACAACCCTCCTGTTCTCAACATCACCCATTTTAAAAATCGCTCTTTTGTCACATGAATTACAGAGGTTCCCATTCTCACACTGGCCATCCTGTCTCTAATAATCTCCCAAACTGTTGTTGACCTGGAGTCTTCACTAGCTATCGCTAACATGTCCAAGGGCATGGATGTCCCACGAAACTCAGTTCGGAGAATGTCATTTGGAAAAGCCAGGGAAGCCCGAGCTGTCCAGGGTCACCAGCTCCACTGAGACTCAGGTCCCAACCCAGTGGGGACATTCCAAGGTAGGGGACTTAACATTTGGGGACCCACATTCCTGGTGGGCACATGAAGGCTCCCTAAGGGTACATCTCACACGGATTTGGAAAAGGAAACCCCAGGCCTGCCCCTCACAGGGGCACCCTTCCTTGAAAGAGCTCTGCCAAGAGCTGGAAGGCAGTGAGCCCTGCCTGCCCGCGGCATGGAGGGTCTCCCCCTTGTCCCCCTTTCACAGCATCCATATCACAGAAGCAAAAGGACCCCTCACTCCCCGCTTCTCAGTTTGTGCGTCACCCCAGGAGGCCGATCTCTGGGAAGCCAGACAAACGCTGTTTTGTGAGAACGTGAGTGAATGAGTCTGTCGACTGAGCGATAAATCTCTTTGTAACACAGATTTCTAATTTTCTGCTTTCATGAAAATTGAGGGAAGACCTAATTGAGTTGTCAGAGAATTGGATCATGAAAAATAATTTTGATGATAGAACATCGAATCAGAAGGAGCTCTGTAATTGATGTTGCTGTGATACAATTCCTTTCAGTCTCACCTAGTTCTTTTTATGGAAAAGGTTTCATAGTGTGTACAGTAACTGTTAACAACAAT
>PVIA01016914.1:0-17320 GCA_004024845.1 Tonatia bakeri | reverse complement strand
CTTCATTTCTCTTATCGTAGCCTGCATTTGTTCATCTAATTTATGTCCAAAGTCAACCAATTCTGTGAGCTTCCTGATCAACAGTGCTTTGAACTGTGCATCTGGTAATTTGGCAATTTCTTGGTCACTTAAAAAAATTGGTTCTGGGGCTTTCAAATATGTTTGAGCCATCTTTTTAATTTTCCTTTGGTTTGGATGCGGCTGTTTCGTAAAGGCGGCGGAGCCTTAGGTATTCACCAGGGCGGGGCCCCCCAGTCGCTGGGTTGTGACGTTGTATGTGAGGGCGGGGTCTGAGAGGGAACAATGGCGCCTGCTCTGCTCTCTCTAGGACTTCCGTTCCCTCCACGGCCTCCCACAAGCAAACTGGGCCCTTGCTGTGCTGGCTCCCGGGCGGTGGGCTGGTGCACTTTCTCGGACTCTGTGGGCTTCCCCGAGAAGTCTCCTGTGAGGCTGGGAGAGTCTCCCGGCCTCAGTTCCCAGACGGGGCTCTTAAGCTTTGAAACGCGGTGGCGCTGCCTGTTTCCGCTTAGTTTGCGCGCGAATGTGTGGCTGCGGACAGCCAGCTGCCCTGCGCCCCTCACTGGGTCTGCCAGTCGCCTGCGCGCCTCCGCACCCAGCGTCCGCCACCGGTCCGTCCGCTGCCGTCTGCGCCCTGCGCGCCCGCGCCTGCCAGCCAGCGCCTCTTCCCGCCGGGATCCCCTCCAACTCCGCCGCTCCTTACCAGTCTGGATGTACTGTAGCCCGACTTCCGTTCAGTTCATTTCTCTCTGTTCTGGTTGTTTTTTGTTTCTCAATTTTTGTTGTCCTTAGTTTTGGTTGCGCGAGGAAGCACAGTGCGACTGCCTATGCCTCCATCTTGGCCAGAACTCCGTGAAT
This sequence comes from Tonatia bakeri, assembly GCA_004024845.1. Lineage (NCBI taxonomy): Eukaryota > Metazoa > Chordata > Mammalia > Chiroptera > Phyllostomidae > Tonatia > Tonatia bakeri. The sequence continues at coordinate 16,444 of PVIA01016914.1, read as the reverse complement.
CAGCTCTTCACATGCACTAGGCATTCTTGAGTTTTCTGGTCCTTTCCAACCTCTGAACATCTCTCACAAGGCTATCCTATCAAATTGTGTGATTAAACAAAGTATGCTTCAGCTACTATATATTTCAAGTCCTATATTTCATCTTACTTTGTCTTGATGCAAGGGTTCAACAAATACCGTTTCTCCTGCTTACAGCCCTTCGTCCTGCCCCCTTTACCCAAGCGAGCAGCACTCATTCACTTTGTTTCAACTTCGGAGCACTTTGTAGGGAAGCCTTTCCTCTCTATGGATGTCTGGGTTAGATGACTCTCTGTGTGCTCCTATAATCCCTACATTTTCCCAGAAATACTACTTATTAATTGCATTAGTTTCCTTTTTTGGGTCCCCCACTAGACCAAAATCTCCACAGGAACAGGGAACATGACACATTTGTTCACTAATATATACCTAGTGCTATCAAAATATCTGACACAGATAATTAATACATGTTTGCCATGTATTGATAGTGATATATGCTATACTGATAATACATATTAATAATTCAGTGATAGCACTGAATGGTGCCCCTCTCAAGTTCATATGTGAAGCCTCAATCTCAATGCAATGGTGTATAGAAATCAAACCTTAGAAACATAATCAGGTTTAGAGGAGGTCATGAAGGTGGGGCCCTCATGATGAGATTACTGCTCCAATAAGAAGAGATATCAGAGAACTTTGCAACTCCCCCCCACCCACCACCATTCTCTGTCTGTCTGTCTGTCTGTCTCCTATGTGAGGACACAATGAGACATTGTGCAGCCCAGGAAAGAGCTTCTCACAGAACCTGAATATACTGCCATGCTGATCTTGAACTTCTGGCCTCCAGAACTGTGAGAAAATAACTTTATGCTTTTAAGCCACTCATCCAATGGTATTTGTTATGGTAGTACAAGCTGACTGATCAAATAAATGACTAAGTAAACAAATAAATGACTATTTATTTGATAATATTTATCTTATAAATCTAGAGTACTTTGCTATTTTATTTGGACTGATATTTTAAAACCTATAATAGTAATATTTTCTCAATTTTTCTTTTCTTTTTTCTTTTTATTTTTTTTCACAATGTGCTGTAATGACTCTCACCTTCTGGTCTCTTATTTTATTACAAGGTTTTGGTTTTATGTGAAGAAAGTATTGTCTTGAATTAGATAGAGGTGTGTCTCTAGCTTTAAAAATATTGGTATTACCTAACCTAGCATATTCATTCTTCTGACTATTTAGAAACTACTTTTATAATTAATATGGAAATTAATCTCAAACACAGAAAAAAACTGACATGAGGAGATAAAAAAATTTTCATACATATAAAATAAAGCCAGGAAACAAGTAGAACATTTACATTATGTATGTCAATGAAATAAATGAGTTTGTGAAAAAACTAAGGAAAGGGATTATTTTTTGTTCCTTTTGGGTTTTGAGACACAGAAAGCGTCTTGAAGAACAATGTCTGCTTTTTTTTCTGTATGTTTAGGAATGACTCCTTTAAGGAATTAGGCTTCCTTTGTTGTGATATCACTGTGATGTTAAGTAAAAATAGATTGTCTACTTTTCAGAAGACCCAAGGTTTGATTGCACAGTTAGTGTATGGTGATTTACTAATTTATTTAAACTCCGTGGAGCTCTTTTTCCCCTGTTGAAATATATATTTGCATTAGGCAGCTTATGCTGTAGCAATGAACAATCCTGTTATATCAGGTCAGGGAAAGCAATTTACACTTTGCTTGGCTCACCTGAGATGAGTGGGGCTTTCCTCCATGACATGTGGTGTCTCAATACAGAATGAGGGCAGAAGGAGGCACCACTGTCTGGAGCATCTGCTATGAGGCCAAAGAAGCGGTGGAGGGAAGCTGAAATGCATCACTCTGAAAGACTGCTCACAGTGGACACACTGACATTGTACACACTCTCTACTGATCAAGTGAGTCACGTGGTTCAGCTAAAAGTCTGGGGTTGAAGATATGCTGTACTTTGGCTGCTGGAAGGAAGAAAATTGATGAAAACAGTAATTTAATGTATCATACCATGTCATCTATTTGTTGAGAGAATTAAATGTATGTATTGTACATTTAATAAACAACAATGACTTAAGTATAATTATTAATATGAGAAATAAAAGTAAGCATGTCTATTTCCTTCACCAAATTAGGGAAGTTTTCTTTCATTATTTTTGCAAATAGATTTCCAATTTCTTGCTCTTTCTCTTCTTTCTGGCACCCCTATGAAGACAATGTTGGCACACTTGAAGTTGTCCCAGAGGCTGCTTACACTATTCTCACTTTTTTTTGGTGGGGGGGATTCTTTTTTTCTTCTTGTTATTCTTATTGGTCATTTTTGCTTCCTTATGTTCTAAATCATTGATTTGATTCTCAGTTTCATCTACTCTACTGTTGTTCCCCTGTAAATTGTTATTTATTTCAATTAGGGTATCCTCTGTTTCTGACTGGATTTTTTTTTTCTGGTAAGGTCTTCACAAAATTATTTGAGCACCCCTATAACCAGTGTTTTGAACTTTATCTGACAATTGCTTATCTCCATTTTCTTTGGTTCTTTTTCTAGAGTTTCGGTCTGTTCTTTCATTTGGGTCATCTGTTTTTTGTCTCCTTATTTTGGCAGCATCCCTGTGTTTGTTTCTATGTACTATGTAGAGCTACCATGACTCCCTGTCTTGGTAGCATGGCCTTATGTAGGAGGTGTCCTGTAGAGTCTAGTGGCACAGCCTCTCCTATGACCAAAGCTGGATACTTGAGGTGTACCCATCATGTGGGTTGAGTGCACCCTCCTCTTGTTGAGGCTTGATTGCTGTTGGCAGATCAATGGGAGGAATTTACCCAGGCTAGTCAGTTGCGAGAACTGGCTATGATTACTAACCACAAAGGGGCTATGATCTCTCCCCTTCATGGAGGATCAGCTGTGCAGAGGCAGGGTGGTGGTGCTCCATTGTGGTCTGTAGCTGTCTGCTGTTTGTGCAGGCCATGGGGTTTTCTGGGTGGTACAGGCCAAGGTTAGCCACCTCCTGTGTTCTGTCTAGGGCCACCCAAAATGAGATATAAAGCAATCTGAATGACATGCAAGTTCAGGAAGCACAGAGTCCCAAACAAGGTGGATGCAAGAAGGTCCTCTCCAAGACAAATTATAATTAAAATGCTGAAGGTTAAAGATAAAGAGATAATCTTTAAAACAGCAAGAGAAAAGTAGTCAGTTACCCAGAGGGGAGTTCCCATAAGACTGTTAGCTGATTTCTCAAAAGAAACGCTGCAGGCTAGAAGGAATATTCAAAGTCATAAAAAGCAGGGACCTATGGCCAAGATTGCTCTACCCAGGAAAGATATCATTTAGAATTAAAGGGCAGATAAAGAGCTTCCCAGACAAGAAAATTTAAAGGAGTGCATCATCTCCAAATTGTTATTATATGAAATATTAAAGGGACTTATTTAAGAAAAAGTAGATCAAAATTATAAGCAATAAAGTGGCAATAAATACCTATTAGTCAAGAGTTGGATCAAAAAAAAACTAAGCAGACAAGAAGAACAGAGGCAGAATCATGAATACAGAGAGCATTTTGATGCTTATGAGGTGGGAGGTGGGCATGAGGGGATGGGTGAAGAGGTGAGAAGATTAAGAAGTTCAAATAGCCCTGGATGGTGTAGCTCAGTGGATTGAGTGTGGGCCTGAGAACCAAGATGTCACTGGTTCGATTCCCAGTCACAGCACATGCCTGGGTTGCAGGCCAGGTCCCCAGTAGCAGGGCGTGAGAGGCAACCACACACTGATGTTTCATTCCCTCTCTTTCTCCTTCTCTTCCCCTCTCTCTAGAAATAAATAAATAAAATATTTAAAAGAAAAAAATGTTAAAAACAAAAAAAGTGCAAATAGGTAGTTACAGAATAGCCATGGTAATGAAGTACAGTATAGGACCTGAAGTGGCCAAAGAACTTATATACATGACACATGGACATGGACTGTTGTGCATATTGTCTGAGGGAGTGGGAGATGCTGGGTGGAGGGGCCCAAAGGGGCAAAAATTGGGACAACTGTAATAGCATAATCAATAAAATATAATTAAAAAAAGAAATAGAAGGAAACAACTTTAGCCAATGGGAATGTTAGTAGTGGATAAAAGAAGCTATGAGGCAGGGAAAATTAACAAAAAATATGATAATTAAAGTTGCTGGAAAAATTAAGTTTACTGGAATAATTAAACTTAACAATTTCTAAGAATTAAAGATGGAAGAAATTATGTAGTTTGCAGGAGTTTGGTGAAGATTTTTAAATAAGAAGATAGTTTTTCATAAACATGTATCATTTCTCTCAAGAAAATATCATGCATTATATTCTAACAGTCATCCTTTAGAATTTTTTTTGAACATTATATGTGTTGTTAGGTTTAATAATTTTTTCTTTTGAATAAGTAGGAGGCAAACACTGTGATTCTGTACCTACTGAGCATTGCAATTTAATCTTAGTTTTCCCTGGTCCCTGTGTCTTGGTAAGTGGTGATGTTTACTATACATATGTACTCCGGTGCCAGGATGCTCCAAATTCTTGTACCATCATTTGTCCACTCCATTACTTTCAAGTGGCATTATCTAGGAACATAAGAAGACCAAGGTCCTACACTAATAAAGGGGCAGGAGAAATCTTTCTCTCAAATATGTGTTTTGTTCAGCCTAATGCTGTATGATTCCTGAATAATCAGTCTGGACCTTGGTATATCTTTTTTTATAAAAGTTTTTCTTTCATGTCATCCTGCAGCCTTTCAAGGCCAGACACATTCACACGGGATTCAGGCAGATGGAAGAAAATTCACGAAGCTGTCGGGATGTCTGACTTGCCTTTATTCTAGGATGGGGCAATCCACACATGCTGCAAGCCATGTGTTGCACCATGTGTTGCACCAGTACGGAGTTCCAACTCCCTTGTATACTAAATGCACACAAAGCTGACAGGGTGTCCAGATATTATACAACAGAGCTTCATTGTACGCACGTGGGTTCCTATTCAAGGTTATATGAACACTGCTAAGTTACCGTATGTTTGCTGGACTCCTGGATGGGGAGCCTGACTGACTTCATTTTTTCTACATGTCTTCCTCAATCCATCACAGTCTAGTTTCTGCCTCTTTAAGTCCTTTTCAATTATTATGACGGTACTGTTAATGACTTCCTGATATCAAATACAATGGAAAATTTTCAGTATATACTTTTTTACTTTGACCCCTCTGATAGTCAACATTTTGAGATAGTCTCCTTTGAATTTTCCCTTCCTTTGGCTGTGGTGACAGCTAACAATGAGGGCCCCATTCCATCTCAGAACTACACTATCTTAATCTTTACGATTATTTGATGTCATCCTTTTGTGATGTAGTGGTCTTCAAAAATTTATTCTCAGATTTTCTTTGTAAATTTTATGCATTCTAAACAGTCTTATACATCCCAGACCTAATCATGATCTTCCAGCTGATATAACTAATCTAAATCTGTTTATTCTAGGATGGGGCAATGATTCCTGAATAATCAGTCTAGACCTTGGTATATCTTTTTTTATAAAAGGTTTTCTTTCAGACCTCGAGACTCATTCTTTTATTTGCTTAATATTCACTTAGCCAAAATGATGCCCAAATTGGAGTTTAAAATAAAATTCATATTCCCAACACTGTTTGTTCTTTTCTTTTTCTTTCTTTTCTGTGTTTTATATCTTGGTTGATGAAGTTCAGAAGGAGCTCAGTATTATACATTAAATAAAAGCAGCATACAACTTTGGTCTTAACATATATAGTATGGTTAAGATGAATTTTTCATTATATTTTAAAGCCAATGGAAATATTCAAATTGACATAGTTTCTGTTGAAAATATTAATTTTCAGTTAGGATGATATGCTTAAAACTTTTGAAAAAGTGATTATGCATTTTAAAAGTGACATTATATCTAAAATGTAAGCCAGTCATATCAACATAACAACACAACTTCATTTACATATTTTTGAATATATAGAATATATATTTTAGCATCTAATATATTGTCATTTAATATGGCTGTTAATGGAATTATGTTAATTCAATAAATTTTAACATGATTAAGAGATATATTTATTGTACATTATATGGTATGAAGCAATTTCAGTGATATATATTTTCTTGGACCTTAAACTATTAAACATAATTATACCTAATGTTTACAAAAGACCACTTAAACATGAGAGAAAAAAATAAATATTATGTTTCAGGAAATTTGGATGGCAAAACAGACATCCAGGATGTAAATCAGAAGAGGATAAGTTATTTCTGGCTATGGTTTAGGATTCTGAATACATATCAATTCATGGGTATGGGGATAATGGATGACAGTGTTGATCAATTAAGCAATTTAATAAAATTAATGGGAATTTTTACTGAACTAAAGTGGGGTTCAACTACCCACAAGCACCCATAGATACCAATTCTGGAGGCAGTGGTTTGGTGAGAAAAGGAAAGGGGTCTTTTATTCAAAAGCTGTACCACCTGGGAGGATGGCAGATTTCTGCCTGAAACCCCATTTCCTCTGGAAAACCTGGAGTAAAACCCCACCACCCTCTATAGGACCAGTCCCAGGCTGTGCCCAGAGTTCCTTCTCCCATTTAAAAATACTATCCTAGAGAACCACAGGTGGCTGCTGCATGATCATCCAGGTGGGTTGCCTTGCTTCAGTGCAGTCTGGCTTTGGGCTTCTTCTTGGGGACCCATATGTGGGGCTGGTGTCCCCACATTCCCACTGTTGCCCACGCTAGGGTCTTGGGGCCAGCCATGTGAGGGATCCATTGTGCTGGCCACAGGGCACAGCACCCATCACCTGGCCCCATGGTTTCCACTGTCCTCCAGTTCTGCAAATGACTAGCCCATACATCTGCACAGTGGGTCCCAGAGAGAGCACATCTTTCCATTCTCCTTGTTTGTATAAACTACCACCTTAGGTCAGGTTGGTTCTTACAACTTCTGCATGCTTTAGGAGGTTCTGCCTCCCTCTACAACCAATCCTGTCTTTCCCAGCCTAGACTGACAAGTCTTCAGTGAACCAGAAAGGAGGAGGAGGGCTATGTACAATGCAATGACTTCCTCCTGCCCCATCCTACCCAAGGGTGGGGGATCTGTCATCACACGCAGTGCTAGCCTGGTTACCCAGACAACACTGCACTTCCCCTGCATCCCCTCCCCTCCACTCCTACTTGTGTTCTGGGCACTGGCCAGGCTACCAGCACTGGCCGGGTTACTAGTACCAGAATGAGGAGGTAAGATAGATTAGAAAAAAAAACATAGGAAAAGAAAAAGGGGATTACCAAAGTCTTTGAAATATAGAAATAAATATTTTAAGATTTAATGAAATTAAAATTCTCTAAAATGCCCTAAAAAGGGAAGACAGACCTTTGCTTTGCCTTTCATATTAAAATTTTATTTTTTCACTTGATTGTTTTCCTCTAAATATAAGGTCTGTCCAGAAAAATCTCAGCCATTATTAATATAATGAGACCAGTTTAAGCAACATTGATGTAAACTGGCAGTGAAGGAGAGTGGACTGGAATGCACATGTGTGAATAATGATGACTTCACTGTACTCGTCAGTGGGGGCAGTAGATGCCCTTGAGTGAGCCTGTGTGCTGTGTGGCCGTCACATTCAAAATGACTGAGTAGACAATGAATCTGCATCCAGTTTTGTGTTAAGCTTGAACATTCCTCCATGGAAACCATTCAGATGATTCAGAAGGCTCTCGGGGACAATGCTATGAGTGCAGCACAAGTAAAAGTGTGACACAAATTCTTCAAAGATGGTTGAGGTCTGCTGAAAGTGATCCATGTCATGGAAGGCCTGCAACAAGCAGAACACCAGGAATGTTGAACGTGTACGGGCGGCAATCAACAAAGGTCGGCAACTGACAGTGCAAGTACTAGAAGCTGATCTGGAGGCTTCAAAAACTACTGTGTCTAAGATTTTAATGCAGAATCTTGGCATGAAATGTGTCATGGCAAAATAGGTTCCATAGCTTCTGCTACCAGAGAAGAAGGAACCGTGTGCTGCAGTTGCTCATGACTTGATTCAAACGACTAGCAATGAACCAGATTTCCTCAAGAAGGTCATAACCATAGATGAAAGGTGGGTCAACGGCTAATCCAGAAAGGAAGGCCCACTTGCCCCAATGGAAGTTGCCTGGCTCTCCACACCTGAAGAAGGGGTGGCAAAGTCTCAGCAAGATCAAGACCATGTTAACTATGTTTCTTGATTGGGAAGGTACTGTCCATCACGAGTGAGCACCTCCAGGCCAAACAATTAAGAGGTAGTACTACCTCAATGTTCTTTGTCAACTGAGAGATGCAGTACAATGAAAATAGCCTCAGCTATGGGCAACCAGTGATTGGTAGCTTCATCATGACAATGTGCCTGCTCATGCATCATGTCTTATGCAGAGTTTTCTGGCAAAACATCAAATCATCCATGTGACTCAGACCCGCTACAGCCCACATATGGCACTCTGTAACTTCTGACTTTTCCTAAAACTAAAATCCCTTTTGAAAGGGAAGAGATTTCAGACTGACAATGAGACTCAGGAAAATATGATGGGGTAGCTGATGGTGATTCCAACAAAGGATTTTGCAGAGTGTTTTGAACAGTGGAAGAGGCACTGGGGGAGCTATATGAGGTCCCAAGGTGCCTAACTTTCAGGGGACTGAAGTGTCATTGTCCTATGTACAAAGTTTCTTGTATCTTGTATCTTCGTCAATAAATATCTCTATTTTTCAGCCTTTTCAGAAAGGCTGAATCCTTTCTAGTCAGATCTCATATATCATAATATTAAATTTAGATTTAATTCTACTTGCCCATAAACAAATGGGTTACTAGTAAACTACTAATTTTTGAGTTGTAAAATAAATATACCTTAGCTTCTTGAGAAACACTGAATTGGTAAAATAACTTAAAAATAGAAAACAGCAATTGTAAAGTTTTTGGCAAAGAAGCTTTTTGACTTTATAAATTCCAAGGAAGGAAAAAATCATGTAAACTGTATAAGATATCAGAATTATTCTTTCAATATTACAAAGTATAAAGTACTAATGCATTAGAATATAGTTGTCCACTTGAAAAGTATATGAGAAAAAAGCATATGTTCCTTGGAATTGAGAGGCTGCTCACTTGACACTAGAGAGGGCCACTGTTTTTTAACAGCCTATTACAGCACTAGGATCCCTGGGAAGCATGCTGTACCATAATGGAGCGATCATGACTGTAATTTCTCCCTCCACAGCATTACTCTGGAATGAACAAGGGTGTCAAGAATGCCAGGAAAGAGTAGAATTCCCTGAGCAGCTGGATGATTTCATAACCTATTGGTCCCCCAGGACTTAATTTTCAGCTCAGGAGAGTATCCTCGGGTTTTTATCTATGAATTGTAACCTGAAATGTGTGTCTCGGTTTAAGGCTGCAGTTCACAAAAACAAACTAAAAATTGTGTCTCTTTTTCTGACAAGCACATTTCCAAATGATGAAAAATAGTTGCAGCTTTATATTGGAATTTTCCTAAATCACATGGTCTTCATGAAATATTTCATAATAATACTAACAACATATTAGAGAAAATAATAGCATGTATTCTTAATTCTGACATCTTTCAACAGAAAGATTTTTAAAACTCATTTATTTACTCATATGCTGTTTGTACTGTTTATTTATTTTTAAAAAATTTTTAATTTACTAACCCATGCTTAGTAAAATTATTTTGGAAACTCATATAAATTACTTGCTAAATTGTATTATAGATTCTCTTCTCTTTCTCTATGACCATTTTATACTGATATCTATAACTTTTTAGAAGTGAGAGTAAGGGGGTTAAGAGAGGGGGGGAGAGAGAGAGAGAGAGATTGATTTGTTTTTCCCCTTATTTATGCATTCATTGGTTGCTTTCTTCTAGGTGCCCTGACTGATGATCGAACCAGTAACCTTGGCAAATCAGGATGATACTCTATCTCACTGAGCTACTTGGCCAGGGCTTGATATTTATATCTTGATAGGTAACTATTAACATATAACTAAGAACATAAATTTTTATACTGAATGTACAATAATATGTCCATACAATGTTATATCAACATATCTTCTTTATTATTATATGTAAAGAATAAAATGTCAAATATTCCTCTGAATTGGTACAATATAAATTCAACATTACATCAAAATTAAATATCTACATTATTTTTATTTTTTATTATGTATATATTCAACATTTCTATTCCTAATGCATACAATTAGGGATTATTCTCACAAATGGAAATTTCTGTATCATATTCTATTAATGTTATATGTATATTGATAATAACAGATATTAGATTATATTCTAATATGTGAGAATGTCTTTTTATTTCTCTCTTAGAAGCATTGAATATCTTATAAATATTTCTGAACTTAAATTTTGAAAATAATATTATTATATTTTAAAGTTATAATGATGATATTACCAAAGAAAATAAATATTTTTATCATATCAAATTATTGTATTAACCTTTTTGTGAATTTTAAATTTATTGCTGTTGTCCATATATTATATATATATGAATGTGAATATTTTTCTTAAAAATTTTGTGCTCTATGTTCTTTATTTTATAGGTAAAATATTTGTAATTTAGAGCATTGCATTAAACCTATGACAATTCTTTGTGTTTATGATAGTTTTGATTTTCAAATTATTGCAAATACATTTTTAATTTGTTGTTAATTTAAACATCATTCCATCATACATAGTAGAAGATTTTAGTTGGTTATAATATTGAAATATGTTTATATCATACTTTTAAGTATTTCACTTATTTCTAAATTTTGAAACATTTCTATTCTTCACAGTTTTGATAACTGTTGATATACATGTACAAATCTTTATGGTTTTATTTTCATAAAAATTAACTTTTCAATCCATCTTAGATTTACACTAGTATCTTTTAAAGTGAGAAATATTTTGAATTTTTTTTCACTTTGTTTTACTATTTGTCTCAAAATATTTGGATTCATTTTTAATTTACCAATTACACTGAATGCATGTTTATAATTTTTTTTTTAGTGTAGATATTCCAATGACTATTAATTTGCTCTCTCTGGAGGTGGTAGAACCTGGTAGCTGGAGAGCTGGAAAGGAAGCTGTGGCTTCTGCATGGGTCATTAAAGGGATATAAGGGTGCCCTTTGTCTCTTGGGGCCTCTTCCTACCCACCATAAGTAGCGGCACTGTGTATGGCCAATTTTTGTTCAGGGAATCTATCTGCTTCATCTCTTCTGGATTAAAGGTGAAGTAAAAAATCTGGTTGTTCTCAAGGCAGGTGTGATATTCTTGGGGATGGAGATAACTTCCCCCTGGACCTGCCACCTGAGCAAGATCTGGGCTGCAGACCAGCTACACATTTTAGCCAGTGCCAGGACCACCAGTTCCTCAAGCAGGACAGGCTCATCAGGATTCCGCCCGATCAGAGAAGCCCAGAAGGCTGTAAGCATCACCTTCAGGCCACATGCTTGGCAGTGGGCAATCAGCTAGTTCTGAGCCAGATACAGGTGGCATACCACCTGCAGGACAGCTGGGCACACAGAAGCCACACTGAGCAGATCATCAGTCTGCCAACTGCTGAAGTTGGACCAGCCCAGTGACCGCACCAACCCCTTAGCTACTGGTGCCTCCAGAGCCTTCCAGGTCTCCTCGTAGTCAGTGGAGTCATAGTGGGTAGTCCCATCAGCATTCTTAGGGAAAGGGTCACTTCCCCGTTCAAAGGCATAAGGCCAGTGTATCAGGTACAGTGTATTTGTACAGTGTTCAAATACTCCCGCTGGAGGTCAGCCAGTGTCTTCCGGAGCACAGGTTCCACATCCTCAAGGCGGTGCTTAGTGCTCCATAGTTTGGAAGTCACAAACTGCTCCTCCTGAGACACAGCCTTGCTGGGTCCCGCATTCTCCTTCAGGGCCGCCCGAATCTCAGTCTCATTGCCATAGACAGCAGCACAGGCCATGCGGCGGTAGCCGACACTCAGGGCATACTTAATAGCTGCTTTTACTTGGACAGGGTTGACCTTCCGGGTGCCCAGTCGAATCGGGGGCATCTTCTGCCCAGTGTGCAGGAGGACACAGGAAGCTGCCACTGCCGCCCTCTTTCTCAGTGGGGTTCAGTCTTCCCTTCTCAGTGGAGAGCTCTATAGTTGGGGGCTGGATGCAAGGAACTCCGACGGTGCACTGAGGGCGAAAAAGGTGGTGTGACCTCGCCTCAGTTCTGAGCCCTGCTAGCGATCCAGTCTGCCTCAGGTTCTGAGCTCAGTGGGCTGCAAGGGAAGTCGGCCTCCATTTTTATTAATTGTTTTAGAAAGTAGGTTCTGATGAAAAATTGGATTCAAGTCTATTTTTCATTACCAGTTGGAGCCTCGTATTTCATAACCTCTTTGTGTTAATTTCCTTATTTACACAAAAAAGCAGGACAGTAAGAGTATATCTGACAAATAGTTCTCTGAAAGGCTGAGTTAAGTCATGTTTAACAATTACCTGTGACCAGGATGGTTTTGTTATTATTTACATTGTTTTTATGAAATGTTTTACAAGTATTATTTGTTCAATATAACTGTAAGAATTTTTATAGTTTCACACTGTCTTTTATAAGACATATCTCATTAAAATGTTTTAGCTTTTTTAGTATTTGAAAAATGTCTAAATCCAATTTTTGACTAGATATTAGGATTACATAATGCTAGGTACTAAACAGATGCTAAACAAATACGAATTATTTATTAACAAAGATGCAAAAGTAACAAAATTTTATGGCATGCTGTTCACATTCAGCCACAGAGAAGTCTCTAAGGACATGTTATGAGAGCGATAGGTAATAAATACTGCCTTCAACAGGAAAGTTCTCTCTCTTATGTCATCATCATCATCATCATCATCAGCAGCAGCAGCAGCAGCGACGGCGGTGGCGTCTCCCTCTTCCTTGAGCACACATCCTTGAGCACACTTGTGACACACACACACCATCGGTTTTTATGCTGTTAGGTAAAACTACATCCTTAGCTCCAGGTGATTTAATCAGGATTGCACACTGTGCCCAAGCCGTTTCTTGTTCTGGGACTTAGAAGTTAGGCAGATTATTTTCCCTGGTTCTGAAGAGAGGAAAAGGCAGAAAGGACAGGTCAATACTGAAAGCTAGTACGTGTCAGTTAAACACAAAATTGGTTTCCTGTGAATGGCCACAGTTCTCAGAGCTGTCACAAGACAGTATTGGTATTCTAGTGATAGATAAAGGGAAACAGCAGTTTCTAAACTGCAAGTAAGTTTAATGTGAAAAGAAGAGAAGAAAATAACAGTTCTAATAGAAAACATTATGACAAAAAAGTTATGTGGTTTTCTGTGAAATAGATAAAACTGAACATAACTGTCTTTTCCTAAGTTGTCACTTCTTATAGGTCTTCCCCCAACCCATAGAAATGGTAGAATTATTAATTAACACATAGAGCAGGCTTAGAAATAAAGATTGCAACCCTCAATGTAATGGTTAAAAATATAAATGCCAGTAGTCATTATGGTGTGCATTTCTATGTAGAAATTACTTCAACATATTTTTAAAATTAACCATGTAAAACGGAAGAAGAAAACTAGTCACAATAACACAGACACTAATATTTTTTCTTCTATTAACTATACTTTGTTGGTAAAGCTTTGTAAATACACTAAATGCTGGTTGACACCCTAATTTTCATAAAACTCTATTTATTACCAAAAATATTGTATGAACAAGACTACATCTGTACATATAAAGATACAGTGAGAGTTACATAAAATGCTTGAGTGTTGTTTCATATTGTAATGCATCTGCCTCCAATAACATATGCCTCCAATAACATACGCAGATGTCCTCCCTCCCTCTGCTGCATGTCTCATGTATCTCTGCTGGCACCTCGAGCAGCACAATGCCTGGCTCAGATTAGGTTCAATAATTAATGCACGAAATGAGGTGTACTTTCTATCACTTTTATTCTACTTTAGTTTAAACGTGATTTTTAAAAATGTTGCTTATTTTTTGATATCTTACAGTAAACTCATTCTGTCAGAACTGTTATTAATGGGTAAAATACAATTTACAGCTGTTTTAAAGTATAATTTAAAGTAGTGTGGTTTGTGACTTGTGATATTTCTTCTAAAACATAGCATATATCTGTATATTTACTCTAGAAAATTTCCTGGATTTTTTTTTCTTTGATCATCTGATAATAAAATTTCTTCAATTGACCTCTACAAAACAGATGTATTTGATGACAAAGTTTTACTGAAATTAATTGCTGTTTTGGAATATTTGGATAAGTTTTAGATTCTGTATTTGGTTTCTGTAGTAAAACAGACTATACACATGTATCAGAGAAAGAGAGAGTATATCAAAAAGAGAGATCGACTATTACAAGGCATTGTAAGAGATAGTGTGATTTTGGAGGTTGATAAATACCACCGTCTGCTGCAGTCAGTAAGCTGGATAGTCAGGAGAGCAAATGGATGGTTCCAGTCCAAACGTTAGCAGGCTCAGGACCGAGGTAAACCTGGTTTTAGCTAAAGTCTGACGGCAACAAAACAAACCTATGTTCCAGCTCAAGGCAGGCAAAAGAAAATTCCCTCATGCTCACAGGAAGGCCAGCCTGTCTGGTCTATTCAGGCCTTAAATGATGGAGAGGGGCCCACCCACATTAGGGGAAGCACTCTGCTTTACTCAAACTCTGACGTGGCTCTCACCCAAGAAGACCCTTACAAGCACACCAGAAAAACGTTTGGCCAAGTGACTGGGCTCCCCATGACACATAAAACTAACCATTAGAGATCTCTTTTTCTGCTTATTTAGGCTTATGCCTTTTGATTTATTAGTATGTAAGTCATTATCAAAAGTAAAGTAATTTTCTTCTTCTTTAACTTTTTTTCTTATTTTCATTTCCCTCTCAGGCCTCTTCTGCCTCTGCCTGCAGGTTCTCAGGGTTCTTCCCTGGACACATTTTCTCAGGTAATCTCAATGATCACATGGCTTCAACTATTGTTTCCTGTTTTATCGGTCTTCTCAGGTGGTCCTAACAAAATACAGTGAACTGGGTAACTTAAACAACAAAAATCTGTGTTCTCTCCATTCTGGAAGCTGGAGGTCCGAGGCCAATGTGCTGGCATGCCCAGTGTCGTGAGCGCTCTCCTCCTGGCTCGCAGGTGCTGCCTTTTCGCTGTGTCCTCACATGGCAGACAGGTCAGCAAGTCCACTGATGTGTCTTTTTATAAGGGCTCCAGGAATTTCTTTCTGGTTCTTCAAATTTGTGTCAGCATTGCTGTGCATTAGGGTTTTTCATACACTGTTCCATTTGGCTGGCTAATTCCTGTTTACCCTGCAGTTCCCCACTTAAAATCACTTTCTCAGGGAAGAGTTCCCTAAACTGTCAAACCTGCATCAGTGACCTCAGAGAAGCCTAAGTCTTATTATAATGCTTATTGCATACTAATTACCTATGTTTCCCCAAAGCTGCTGGGACTGTGCTTGTCTTGTTCAATTTCATATCCACAGTGGTCAGGACAGTATTTGGCATATAATGGAAGCAAATAAGCATTATTTGAAATTTAAAACAAAGAATTTAGATGCATTTCAATATTCCTAAATCTATAAAACACTGACATCATGTAAAATTTATAGATATTTTACAATGAAAGTGTAACTGAACTCCTGTTTGATATTACCAGGTTCTGTTTCCTCTCAGTAAAATTAATGTCATTCAGTTTTGAAGTTTTATTTATTTGTAATGTTTTTTTTCTTCAAAAATCCTACCTGCTTGACTATGGAAAGTAGTACTGCACTTAGAGAGCTTGGCAGAAGCAACCCTTGCAATGGGTCTCAAGTTTTAGGTTTATTTTTCTGGCCATGATCTTATGGTCTCTCAACCCATGGGCTAAGAGTTTATGGAACCAGAGGGTGAACGCACATGGACTCTGCATCTTCCCTTCACACACTGTTTGTCCTCCTGAGAGGAGATCATAGAATCAGAGTACCTAGAGCTTGGCTTATGGGTGTTTGCTTTATCTTGCTTACAAAAGAAGAGGCCTAAGGAGTGAGTCTTTAGGGAAACTGAAGGAACTGACGCAGTTTTTAGTATTGCCACATGCAGGTATAGGGCCTCGTACAATGAAGGATATGGTCAGGGGCAGGAAAAATAAGTGTCTGGGTGAGGGAGGGGCATGGAACCAGGGCCCAGGGTCTGGTGTAGTTGGTTTGTCCTGTAGCAACACATTGTAGTTCATCACAAAGTTGTATTTGTCATCACAGGAGGTTAGAGATTTTATTTAATGAAGTTTTTTAGACATTTTAGCAATTTTAAGAATTGATTTATAAACTTTATATATTTTGACATAGT
>PVIA01016913.1:0-17298 GCA_004024845.1 Tonatia bakeri | reverse complement strand
TCTTCTTCTTCTTCTTCTTCTTCTTCTTCTTCTTCTTCTTCTTCTTCTGTTGTTGATGAGAGCATGGGAAAAAATAGAAAATGCCATTCCAGCTTGAAGAAAAAGCATGAAAATATAAGAGGATTCTAAAGAAAGTAGAAGTTTTAAGCTTTGGAGTGTTTGGTGAGGTTGGGAGAATTGATAATTAGGACAAGACTGCATGAAAATGTGCCCCAAAATCCTAAAGAATTTGGAAAAGATAAGCCTCTATTTTAGTAAGGGAATGATGGTCATTTTGATGGAAATGTGAAGAAAGGATTGACAGGTGAGAGCAAAGGCAGGGAGAACAATTGGGAAATTGTTGTAAACATAACTACCTAGTAATGAGGTATTAATGCAAGCAAAGGTGGTTCATTTAAGTGTTACATGAACAGAATCAAGAAGTCTTGAGATTAATAGGTGGTGGGAATGAAAAAAAAAGCTTGAGATTCATAGGCGGTGGGAATGAAAAAAAAAAAAGCTTGAGTCCTAAGGACAGGTGAAAGTCATTGTTGACCGGTAGTTAGGAACATAGCTGGACAGTGTGTGTGTGTGTGTGTGTGCATGTGTGTGTGTGTGTTTACTTTAAATTGTACTTATTTGGGGTATTTGGGTTGAGAGGCAGTGAGATACATTTTGGTTAACCTTTTTATTTTTTAAGTATTTTTCAAAAATAATTTATTTCATTTTTTGACATTTTTTATTGTTCAAGTACAGTTGTCTCCATTTTCCCCCCACCACTCCCCCCCACCATAGCCATCCCCACCTCCCACCCTCAATCCTACCCCACTTTGGTTTTGTCCATATGTCTTTTATACATGTTCCTGAAAAACCCTCCGGCATTTTTTCCTCCATTATTCCCTCCCACTTCCCCTCTGGTTACTGTCAGTTTGTTCTTAATTTCACCATCTCTGGGTATAGTTTGCTTGCTTGTTTGTTTTGTTGATTAGGTTCCACTTATAGGTGAGATCATATGGTATTTGTCTTTCAACATATGGCTTATTTCACATAGCATAATGCTCTCCAGTTCCAACCATGCTGTCAAGAAAGGTAGCAGTTCCTTCTTTCTTTCTGCTGTGTAGTATTCCATCATGTAAATGTACCATAGTTTTGTCTTTTTTAATTTATTTTATTTTTAAATTACTTTATTGTTGTTCAATTATAGTTATCTGCATTTTCTCCCCACCACTCCCCCCACCCCATTCAAACCCACCTCCCTCCCTTGCTTCCACCCTCAACCTTGGTTTTGTCTATGTGTCCTTCATAGTAGTTCCTGAAAACCCGTCTCTCCACAGTCCCCTCCTCCCTCCCCTCTGGCTATTGTTAGATTGTTCTTAATTTCCATATCTCTGGCTATATTTTGTTTACTTTTTTCTTTTGTTGATTATGTCCCAGTTAAAGGCGAGATCATATGGTATCTGTCGCTTACTTCCTGGTTTATTTCACTTAGCATAATGCTCTCCAGTTCCATCCATACTGTTGCAAAGGGTATATGCTCCATCTTTCTGCTATGTAGAATTCCATAGCTATGTATAAATGTACCATAGCTTTTTCATTCATTCATTTATGGATGGGCTCTTAGGTTACTTCCAATACTTAGCTATTGTAAATTGTGCTGATATGAACATTGGGGTGCATAGGTTCTTTTGAATTGGTGTTTCAGTGTTCTTAGGGTATAATCCCAGCAGTGGAATTGCTGAATCGAAAGGTAGTTCCATTTTTAGTTTTGTGAGGAAATTCCATACTGTTTTCCACAGTGGCTGTGCCAGTCTGCTTTCTCACCAACAGTACACTAGTGTTCCCTTTTCTCCACATCCTCTCCAGCACTTGTTATTTGTGGATTTGTTTATGATGGCCATTCTGACCCATGTGAAGTGGTATCACATTGTGGTTTTACTTTGCATTTCTTTGATAGTTAGTGATGCTGAGCATCTTTTCATATGTCTCTGGGCCCTCTGTATGTCCTCCTTGGAAAAGTGTCTCTTCAATTCCTTTGTCCACTTTTTAATTGGGCTGTTTGTCTTCCTGGAGTGGAGTTGTGTGAGTTCTTTATATATTTTGGAGATCTAACCCTTGTCCAAGGTATCATTGGCAAATATGTTTTCCCATATGGTTTTGGTTATTTTACATATTCTTGTGTAACATTCCTTTAATGATACTGCATAAGAAGATGAACCTCTAAGTCTGTAAGGGAGGGAGGGAGAGGGAGAGAGAGAGAGAGAGAGAGAGGGAATATAGTACTGAGAAAGAGAGAACATTTAAGTTGGGAATAAAGATTGGTGAGACATGATTGTGTAGGTATGAATTGAAGGGTGTTACTCCCAAGAGAATGGTAGACCAAAGTCACTAGCATCACAACAAACTAAAGTACTTGTTTAAAAACATGGTGCTTGGGAAAATCTCAAAATTATGTGGGCATATTAACCTTTTCCAAATATTCATCTGATTCTACATATA
Source organism: Tonatia bakeri (assembly GCA_004024845.1). NCBI lineage: Eukaryota > Metazoa > Chordata > Mammalia > Chiroptera > Phyllostomidae > Tonatia > Tonatia bakeri. The sequence continues at coordinate 14,823 of PVIA01016913.1, read as the reverse complement.
TGTCTAGGTCCAGATCTAAGAGTCTGAGAGAGATGTGGAGAATTTGCATGTTTTACAAGTACGCAATTGATTTTGAAGTACACAAATGACTGAGGTCCCTTAAGGTGGGGATTCAAACCCACAGAGAAGGTTAGAAAAGGATATCTAGAAGAATGAGGGGGAAACTGGGATAGTAAGTCATAGAATAATACCTTTGTTAAGGAAGAGGCCAAGAGGGTGGTGTGCCTTGAGGATGGAATAAAAATCTTTCCTTGGATTCAGTGAGAAGGAGATGCATAGCAATACTGGCAATACACATTCAGCTGAGTAGAGAGGGCTTAGGTGGTGAAGGAGCAGAGAAAGCATTTAATATTTTGACCTTTTCAAGAAGCATGACTGAGAGGCAAGAAAAAGCTAAGATAAGAGCAAGAAGAGCTAGAGGGAATGGAAGGGCTGAGGTAAATGATTTTATTGTTGTTCTTCAATGAAAGGATGAGAAGAAGGAAGAATTTAAGCCATGTGCCCAGACTGATGAGCACACTTGGGGAGAATTAAGTTGCATGGAAAAAGCTGCTCTTTCATGAAGACATAAAGGAAGGTGGGAAGGATGACTATATACAAGATGATGGGTGGAGAGGATGGTATAAAAAAAGGCACAATTTCTCTAATTTTTTGAAACCTTTACAGAAAGGGTTTACTGTTATAGGCTCAAAGGAGAAAAGAAATTAAAGATGTGCATCAATTTTTGCTAAATGTTATTTAAAGACAGTTTCTTGTTGCTTGTGCAGCAATGATGAAAGGCCTGAGAGGTGTCTTTGTAGAGAAGGAAACGTTTGCATTTATCTTATTTCCACAGTCAGATCAGTTTTATTGAGAAGTCTTTGTTTTCATTAGTGACTCTGTGGTCCTTTAAAGGGAAATTGGTAGATTACTGCATTAAAAGGTTGAATTGGTGGTAACCACTGGAATTCCAAGTATTAGTTAATTTTTTTAATTAAGCTCTTGGCCATGAGGTGATTAGCAGAGCTTCCAAAAGCACCCTGCTTCTAATTTAAGAATAGCATTTACTCTAGGAGACTCTGACACAAGGCTAAGTTCAAGGAACCTGTTGATTTTCATACCACTTCAAATGGAGCCTAAATCAGCTGTCAGATATTTACAGGTAATTTTCCTCATTACTGAGAACTCTCTGTGATTATTATACTTGGGCAATGCTTGCATTGATTTGCACATAAGCATGTCAAGGTAGGGGAGAAGGCTACCTGAGCTGTGCCAGAAATATGTCAAGGCATTCCTGTGTTACTCAAGATCACATGAGGTAAAATATTGTGTTCTTCTCCAGAGCTTGTCATCACCTTGGCTCATGTACCTTAGCTTACCATTTCCTCCCACAGACTTCCCTTTCCATACCCCTTACTAAAAAGGCAGAATTCTACCTGTGTTATTTAAAAAACTCCATGAGGTCGGGTGGGCTTGATTGGGAGTAAAGGGGAGAAAACTGTACTTGAACAATCATTAAAATAAAATTGGAGAAAACAAAAAAAAACAAAACAAACAAAAAACTCCATTTGAAGTGGTATATTTCACAAGGTATATTTTTCAAGGTATATTTTGAAGTGGTATATTTCACAAGGTATATTTTTCAAGGTATATTTTTCTGGAAATTCATGTGTTTGGGTGGTAGGAACCCAAAATTAAATGAGTTGAAAAAAGACACCTCCCACCCAAACATGAGTGACTAGAAACACCAGAGATGACTGGTAGCCATAGAGAGAATGGGTCCTTTAACAGGCTATGTGAGTACATCACAAGGTGTGAGCAAATGACCTAAATGAGAACAGAAAATGAAAATGTTTGCAGTAGTTCAACTTTCATATTATGAATTTTGAAACAGGCTAGGGTGTGTTCACCAAACTGTTGTGGTTTTAATTTATGTCTTTCAGGAGCAATATTAATACATTTGAAGGCAATTTGAGTACAGGATGAAAGACATGATGTTGAGGAAAAAATTTCCCAGCTTTATAGCCAGACAGATGAGAGTTAAAATTTTGGTTCTGCTATCCACTAGCTATATGACTTTGAGAAAGATTTTTAAATTTCAGATGTCAACCTCCTTATTATTGAAGATTAGCTTATTCAACTCACAGATGATTATGAAGAATATGAGAAAATACAAGTATCATGAGTAAAAATGGACTAGTATTGTGGCTGGTATTATAGAGTCAATTCAATAAATGACATGAGGCACACATATTGTAGTGGATGACAATGAAGTCTCTGGGCCCACTCAACCTGTAACCAAAGGTCAGTGTGTCAAGTCTGCCAACTTTTATAATGTGACAAACAATAACACTTTTGTAAATATTCAATAAGAAAATGCTTATAAAGTTCCCAGTACTTGGTTAGTCTTCAATAACTGGAAACTATTACTATTACCAGAGGAAACTACAATTTATCATTTTCTTTACACCATAGTTATCAGCAACTCCTTCCATCTCACTAACCCCTGACACATTGAGGCATTTCATCCCATTCATCTCTTTTCTTCTAACCCATTATAAGTGCCTACCACCCTGGATTTAATGGGTCCTTAATACAATCTTATTAAATATTGAACCAATAAATATGTAAGGCCCTTTTCACTTAGGAAATAGTATCATAAGTGCTTTTTCCTTTCTGACATTAGCTTCCCTTTCACTGATTCGAATGGCAGAAAATACAATTTCAGCTTGTCATACTGTATATTTTTGGAAAAAGGAAAAATGAACTACTTCTATGAACAGCAGAAGGGTTTAGTGAAAGAGAATTTAAAGCCAACAATCTGGTGATTCTGAGAGTATAAATTAAGCTAGTTAAGCAGCCTTAATCCAGGATATTGGCAAGATAACTATCAGGCTCTGGCAGTTTCATTTCTTTCTTTTTTATTTATATATTTTAAATTTAATTTAATTACTTTTCTCATAACCATTTATCCCCCTATACTCTCTACCCTCTTCCACCTTCAGCCACCCCTCACTCCCACAATCATCACACTGTTGTCTGTATCCGTGAGTTCTTTTCTCTTTCTCTTCCTTTCTTCCTTTCCTTTTTTTCTTTCCTTTCCTTTTCTTCATTCTTACTTTTCTTTCTTTCTCTTTCTTAATCCCTCCACCATCCTAGCATTTCCCCCATGCCCAGCCAGAGCTATCAGTCTGCTCTCTACGAGTCTGTCTCTATTTCTTTTTCTCCAAGGTGAGGGCATAAACTTTTTACCCAAGACATCAGAGGTTGAGGAAAAGAAGCCATGATAACAATATAAAATAATTCTAAATAGTTCACTAGATGGGTGCCCAAGAACAAAGCAATGATTGTCAGTGACCTCTAGGTTCTATACTGCTAACAGATGAATATTTACACAACTTGGGTCTAGTTTAGATGAGAGTGAGAATTTCTCCCTCTCTGTCACAAGAGGCTCTACTTAGTAGATAGGACATCAGACCATATTAAAATTCCAGGCTAACACCTTATTCGTTAGTTTTAGATTGAACTTATGCCTTAGGGTGACTGAATTTGCTTATTGAAGCGCACGTGAACATGCACACACTAAAAGAGTAACTCTAACTTTCTGATCTGTGGGGATCAAAATAAGGATTTTTCAAAGTCCTTTAGAGAAGCTCTCCAAAGATTTGTTGGATATGAAATAGCTCCTTCAAGACAACATTTTGATGAATCAAGTGTAAATGAATCAGAAACACATGGATTAAGTTTCCCTTGAAATACAAAGGGGCTTAAAAATCAAAGAGGAAACAGGGCCTGGCCCAGGGTCTTGCAGGTTGTGCCAAAACCAACACACTTGAGTAGCAGTTCAAGATATTTGAGGAATCCAAAGATGTGGCTAGCTTGGCCCATGCTAGTTTCTACCATATAGAAATAGAGAACATAAGTCATGTCATTTATATTGCATTATTACTAAAAATCCTTCCTTCCTTGTGGTTTGAAATTAAGTAAACCTAGACTTACAATAGAAAACCCTGTAAGTGGTGTCTGCAGCACAGAAAGCTCTCTAAAGGCTAGAAGAGCAGTATTCAAAATATTCTCAAACTGGGTGCAGTAGATGTTGGACATTAGCATAGTATCAAAGACTGTCAAATAACCGTATAATTTTAAGTTTGCATTTCAGACATTCTCCATAATATTGCTAAAAAGGATACATTGGAATTAATTAGTTCTGAAAATAAGTCATACATTAATCAGTATTTCTAATCAGTCCTTTTATTTTCTATAGATAGTGGATTTTAAAAACTTCTAATTGGTTAATCAGTAAATTGCCAATGTGGGAAACTTACATTTGAATCTCATTGCAGGATACACAAGCCACAAATAGATTTGATCAGTTAAACATAAATGCTGAGTCTAATTTTAATTAGCTTGCTTTTATCACTTGTGACAAATAATAAAAACATAACCAACTTTGAAGTTTTACTAATTTGGTTTTGACCAACCACATAACTATATCTAGAACTCAGCAAGATAATACAGATGTATGGATATACTTCAAAAATAGAAACACAATTAATTATATTAAATATAATTTTTAAAAATTACAAGTATTCACCAGGGCAGGACAACCCACATAGCTGCTTTGTGGTGCTGAATGTGGGGGAGGGGTCCAAGAGGGAACAATGCTCCTTGCTCAGCTCTGTTGGCTTTCAGTCATTTCTGTCCACAAGCAAATTGTGTCCTTCTGATGCTGATTCTGGGGTGGGTGGTTTTGTGTATGTTCTAGGACCCTATGTGTCTCTCCAATGAGCTCCCCTGTGAGGCTAGGAGTTTTTCTCACTGCTTCAACTTTCACAGGTTTTTCAGTCAGAGGTTTTGAGGTTTTTATTTCCCTGCAATGGAACCCTGGGTTGTGTGTCTGTCTAGCTCCCCAGTTGTTCCTAGCTTATCCCCACACAAATGTGGGATATCCTTGTTCACCAACTGCCTGCCTCAGGGGGCCCTGCCTCTCACCAAGTCTGCCAGCCACCTCCTTTCCCTGCATCCTCTCCACCCTGGCTTCCTGACCCCACCCCTCCTACCAGTCTGGATGAATCTTCCTTCTTTAACTCCTTAGTTGGTAGATTTCCATGTGGTTTGATTTTCTGGCAATTCTGGTATTTTTTGTTTTTAAATTAGTTGTTATCCTTCTTTTGGTTGTTTGAAGAAGTGAAACATATCTACCTATGCCTCCATCGTGGCTGGAACTCTCCATGTTTAACTTTTTAAGTTATTTATTTTGGTGAATAGTGTATTAAGGGCATATTTTTAATTAGTTAATTGATTAATTAATTCAGCAGAAATGTACTCATGTGCTTGGTATTAGGTAGGTACTGGTTATACAACAGTAACTCCTAAAGTGCACTAGGTATGGTGGACAGACTCTAAAGTGGTCCCCATGATCCCTACCTCCTGGGGTTCATGTCTTGTGTAATATAATTCTGTTCCCTATGATTTGCTTCTAAACAATAGATTATCTCAAAGGTGATGGGTGTCACTCCGTGATTACCTTGCACTATATATGACTTTGTCATGCCAGCTGACTCACCCTAAAGAGTTTACTGGCTTGATGAAGTAAGCCGCCATCCCAGGAAAGCCCACATGGCAAGGTACTGTGCATGGTCTCTAGGAGCTGGGCTGGCTTCCAGTGGACAGCTGCAATATGCTGGGTCCCTACATTACATAGCTACGAGGAAACTAACTCTGCAAACAACTTGAGTGAGCTGGGAAAAGAATTGTTCATGAGTGCAGCTTCCAGATGGAAGCCCAACTCAACCAAAATTTCATGACAACTTTGTGAGACATTGACAGAGGATCCAGCTAACTTGTGCCCAGACTCATGACCTATGGGAATTGAAGGATAATAACTGTTTCTTGTTTTAAGCTGCTGCTAAGTTTGTAGTGTTTTGTTATTTAGCAATCAACATTTAATACACCAAGCATTAGTTATTGAAAATATGTTCTTTCTCTCTTAAATTTAAATACTACTTTTAGCATAAATAAAATGCATAAATTAGGAGATAATTTCAGACCTCTGAACCCCAGTAAGATTTAAACAATCAAACTGTTTTAAAGAAATTATTTAATAATTATTAATTTAAGAATTATTTCACCTTAATATTTGAGGAATAAGTTGATACATTGAATGTGTGGTGGTAATGTTATCCATTAAACTAAGCAGGAGAGTTGTTGCTGCCACAGTGGTACATTGGCAATCATGGATAAAGTCTGCTGGTCCTGTGGAGACCCCATTCAGATCCCAGGTAACTTCAAGTTGAAAAAAATAAATTAAAACCCTAGTGGACTAAGATCACTGAGTACAGAAACAAAACCTCAAATGTCTAAGTAAAAAGAGAGAACTTGAAATACAATTATAGAAAGATAAAACAGCTATCACTAGTTTCTCCTTAAAGGCTTTGTGTCACCATCTTCTGTGGTATACCTTCAGAAGTACTTCTGAGGAAGTAAAAACATTATATATAAATTGTAGTGCTTTTATGTTTTGCTATTTAAATTAGACTTTATGTTTTAAAGCAGATACATATGTCTATATACCGCAAAATTGAGCAAAAGTTACAGAGATTTCCCATATAGCTTCTACCACTCACTTCCTTCACTATCAAGATCCTCCACCCAATTTTGAAAATAATTTGTCCTTTTTGTCCATGTTATCAAATTTGTAAGCAGAGAGTTGTCCACAATGTTCCTTTATATTCTTTTAATGTCCACAGGTTCTATAGTAATGTCCTCTTTTTCAATTCTGATGTTGGTAATCAGTGTCTTTTTTTTTTTTTTCTTTGTTATGCTGGCTAGAGGTTTATTGATTTTCTTTATTTTTTAGAGAATTGCTTTTGGTTTCACTGATTCTTCTCTTCTGATTCCTGTTTTCTATTTCATTGATTTCTACTTTAATTTTATTGTTTTCTTTTTCTTAAGTATTTGGGGATTTTTCCACTTATCTTTTTTGTTATTCATGTCTAGTTTAATTTCTTTTTGGTGTAACAGCAGATGTTGTATGATTTCTAGTCTTTCAAATTTATTATATGGTGCACAATGTGGTCTGTCTTGGTGAATGCCAAATGTGAGCTTGAAAAGAATGTGTATTCTGATTATTTGGGATGAAGTAGTCAATAGATATCAGTTATATCCAGTTTGATTGATGGTACTGTTAAGTTCAACTACATTCATTCTGTTTTTCTGCTTGCTCATTTGTTCCCCTTCTGGTAGAGACATATTAAAGACTCCAACTTTGTTTTTGGATTTATTTATTCTTTCCTGCAATTTTATTAGTTTTTGCCTCATACACTTTGATGCTTTGTTGTTAGGCACATACATCTTGTCTTCTTGAAAATAGACCCCTTTATTATTTTTAATGTCTTGAAGTCTTCTTTTTATAGAAGTGAGTTACTTTTGCTTTCTTTTGATTACTGTTAGCATGATATATTTTTATTCATCTTTCTACTTTTGATCAATGTGTTCTTTTGTATTCAAAGTGGGTTTGTTGTAGACAACATATAGTTGGGTGTTAATTTTTGGTATGGTCTGATAATCTCTGCATATACACCATTGATGTTAAAGTGATTATCAAAATGATTGGATTAATATCTATCTATTTGTTACTGTTTTCTATTTGTTGTCTTTGTTCTTTGTTTCCATTTTGTCTTCCACTATTTTTTTTTTTTGCCTTGTGTGGTAAATTGAGCATCCTATTTTCCTATTTTTTAGCCTTTCTTAGCATACTAGTCATATGCTAATAAAGTTCTTTTTTCACTTTTTAAACTAGTTGCCCTAAAGTATGAAAAACAAATTTATAAATACTTCAAATTCACTTTCAAATAAACTGTATTGCTTTGCAGTTAGTAGAGGTACTCATAATAATACAATAATTCTAATTTTCTCCTGCACTTTGTATTATTGCTGCCATACATTTCATTTACACATAAATATTCATAAACATATACTGTTGCCATTATCTTTTTAAGCAAACTGTTATGTGTTAAATAAATTAAAATGAAGTTTTCATTTCACTTCCACTTATTTATTCTCTGATGCTCTTCCTTTCTTTATGTAGATCATAGTTTTGGACCTACACAATTTTATTTCTTTCTGAAGAATATCTTTTAGCATTTTTTGCAAGGTCAGTCACTGGCAACAATTTCCCTCAATATTTGTATGTTTGAGAAAGTCTTTCTTTCCCCTTCATGTTGATGGATGGTTTCTCAGGATACAGAATTTTAGGTTGGTCTTTTTTCTCCTATTAACACTTCACTTCACTCCATTTCTTCTTGTTTGTGTAGCTTCTGAGAACTTGGATGTAATTCTTATCATTGCTCTTCTACAGGTAAGATATATTTTTCCTCTGGTTTCTTTCAAAACTTTTCTTTAACTTTGATTTTCTGCAGTTTTAAAATGATATCCTAGATGTAATGTTTTTGTGGGTTTTTTTCTATATTTATCCTATTCATGTTCTCTGCACTTTGTGAATTTGCTGTTTAATGTCTGATATTAATTTGAGGAACTTCTCAGTCATTGTTTCAACTATTAATTTAGTTCTTTTCTCTTTCTTTTCTTGTTCTTGGATTCTCATTAGCAGGTAAGCATGTGTTATACCTTTTGTAATTGTCCCACAGTTCTTGAATATTTGGTTCTATTTTTTGTCTTTTTATTTTTACAATATTTAGTAATTTCTATTGATGTATCCTCAAAGTCAGAGATTCTTCCCTCAGCCATATCTAGTCTACTAATGAGCCTTTCAAAATGTATTATGCATTTCTGATGTAGTGTTTTTGGTCTTTGGATTTCTTTTTTTTATTTTTCTTAGGATTTTCCTCTCTGCTTACATTGTCCATCTGTACTTGTATGCTGTCTACTTTACCCATTAGGACACTTAGCATATTAATCATAGGTTTTCTTTTATTCCCAGGCTGATAATTTCAATATCCCTGCCTTGTCTGAATCTAGTTCTGAAGCTTACTATGCCTCTTCAAATTGTGTACTTTGCCTGTCCTTATGTCTTTCAATTTCTTCTTGATACCTGGACATTACGTGCTGGGTAAAAGAAATTGGAGTAAACAAGACTTGAATAATGTGGTAAGTTGTGAAGAAGGGAAAATGTCTCAGTCTTTTTGTGAGTCATGCCTGTAAACTGTGTATTTCACAAGTACTTCTTAGTTCCCACCACCCCGCCCCCCATAGATGGAACAGAATGATCAGAGTTGAGAATTTCTCTTCTCCTGTGTAGAGGGCTAGAGTCAGCTGGAGTTTGTTATTTCTTTTTCCCCTAGATCAGTTAGATTCTAATAAAATCCCATTACTTTTGGCACTAGTAAAAATGGCACTAGTTTCTCTAGAAGGCAGTTTTCCTATAAAGCAGGATTCATTAAAAAGAATAGAATGCTCTGGCATACAATGAGATCTGTCCAGAAATTATCTAGCTATGTAATGTGAAAAATTGAGACATTTTTTGAAGAAGTTACAAGATACAAGAAACATTGTGCATAGGACAATGATGCCTTAGTCCCCTTCAAACTAGGCACCTTGGGACCTCACACAGTTCTCTCAGTTGCCATCAGCTGCCATGTTGTATTTTCCTGAATCTCATCAATGGTCTGAAATCTTTTCCCTTTCAAAAGTGATTTTAGTTTTGTGAGATACCAGATGTTGCAGGGCACCAAATTTGGGCTGTAGAGGCACTGAGTCACCTGGGTGATTTAATGTTTCAACAAAAAACTCTGCACCAAATGTGATCCATGAGTGGGTACATTGTCCTGATGCAACTGCCAATCAGTAGTTGCCCACAGTAGTGGCCTCCTGAATCATCTGAATAGTTTCTGCAGAGGAATGTTCAATCTTAACACAAAATGTGATGCAGATTCATTGCTCTACTAGCTCAATCATTTTGAATGTGATGGCCACACAGTACTCATACTCACTCAATGGAATTTACTGCCCCCATTGACTCATTTTTCACACATGTGCACTTCAGTACATTGTCCTTGACTGCCAGGCTACATCAATGTTGTGCAAACCATTGTTGTTATATTAAGAACAGTTGGACATTTTTCAAATAGACCTCATATATCAAAATGGTTCCTTTTCTTCTTTTGCTACCATAAGCCTGAGAGAATTTTTTCACTAATATCCACTATGAGAATCTGGTAGAGCCCTTGGAGGTAAAAGTCACTGAAATGACTGGGGCCCACTGGGGTTTTTATTTCACAGACTTGTTCACATTAAACCTCCAGCAGTTCATCAAATGTAGCTAGCTTTTCTAACCCTGGCATCATTCCCCATGGAGTTTTGTTCATGGGATACTGTTCTAGTAAATTTAGTTATCATTATTTAGTTTTCTGTCTCTCCAATTTTGTGGACATCAGTTTTCTCTGTTACCTCACTTATCTGTTTTATCTAAGAAGAATTGTTGATTTTTCAATTTGTTCAGCTTTTTACTTGATAAAATGGAGTGATAACTTCCAAGCTCCTTATATGCTGGACCTGAAATAAAGTCCTCTTACTATTTTTAAGGAATAAAAATACATTGTACAATCTATATTTAGTGAGAAAATTGATAAGTAAAAATGTTCTAATTTACTTAAGTCAGCAAATATTTATAATTTTACATAATTAAACACTTAGGATTAATTCAAAACAATGATTATGCTTAGTATGATCTATTGATACAAAAATATAACAAGCAGAAGTGTTTGAAATATATACACATTTATATATAAATATATAGAAATTTGTATTTTATATTTACACATAAATATCAAAAATATATATCATATGTTATATATCACATATCAATTTATATATACATAAATATATATAATATATAAATATATTTTAGATATATATACACACACACACATATATAATGTATATATCTATATATATATCTCCAGAGAGAGAAAAGGAGTTCAGGTTTTAAACTTTCTATACTCTTTCACTGATTGCTTCTAGATCCAGTATTACAGGTTTATAATAATTGCAATGTTATAATATATTTTTTTATATTTCATAGAGTGAATGGTATCTATTCTACTAACACTCAATTATGCTTCCTTTAAAGGAATTTCTTGGGTACTTTAGCATATTTATTATTTTCAGTTCAACTTCAGATCTTTTTGTCAAGACCCACCCTGCCCCCAACATCTTTTGGGTATATTTCACTTCAATTGCTTTAAATTCATCATGCAACTTGGGAAGAATTGGCATTTTTATAATACTAAACCTTCACTTGAAACAGTGTGGTATTTTTTTAGTTCTTTAAACATAATTTTGTTCTTCATTAAATTTCTATAAATATGCCATTGGTAAAGCATATTTCTTGAAAAATTGTCATACTTGCTTTCCCTTTACAATTACCAAAAGGGTCTTATGTACACTATTATATAAAGATGCACAAATACACGTTCATACATATAAATACATTATTATTGCTGGGATATAAGAAAGCTATTAATTTTCACATGTTTATTTATTATAAGAAGTTACAATAAACACTCATTAATTCTCATGAAGTTTTACAATAATAGGTGACTCTGTATTATTAAACAATTATATGCAAATATTTATATCTCTACTTATTCTATTGCTTGATCTTATTCTTGTTTTTCTTAACTTACTAAATTCATGCAAACTCTTAGAAAACAAGAAAAACAAAGTGTCAATAAAGATCATACTTTTGGTATTTAAAAAGTTAGTAGGGATATGTATACTCTTTACCAATTCATGCAATGTTGGCTCCTGGGCTGGTTTGAGATAAATATTATTTATCATATTTAGGAGGTATTATCTTCATTAAGATTATTTTCCCTTTTAAATTATGTATGGATGCTGAATTACATCAAATATCTTTTGAAACATAATAGTAATAATAATAATTATAAAGGTTAGGCTTCATTGTGGGTAGACAATTTTTCCCCTTTTTCTTCTTACTCTTTTTTCACTTTCACACTAATCTATGACCATGTGGCCTAGGCCTGGTCAACAGCAGACATTAAGAGCAAGAGCTATGAGAGCTATGAAAACAAACTCTCTGATATTGGGCCTTCACATGGGATTAACAGGAATATGCATGATAACTAGCAACCAAGGGCAAACTAATGAAAGGTAAATTTTCATATCTCTAATGTTATTCTGGGCTTTACTGGATTTTTTCCTTATCCCCCTCTTCTCATATTTCCATCTGCAGTTAATAATATGACAAAATAGAGAAAATATGACAAATATCTATTTATTTGTTCATATTTATTAATTGTGGGTAATAATATATGTGTTCAAAGGGTATAATGGGGTGAATGGACAAGGCTGTAGCATTGTCTATATAGTCACTATTATTAAAAAGGTCAAACAAATCTCTTTTTTTTTAACTTGTTGATTCTGATGCTTAAATTGGTCAATTGATTGAATGGTTTTCTCTGTCTTTCTGATTCTTTTTCAGTCTATCTCTATTCCTCTGTTCCTTTTTTCTGCATCTCATTCTCTTAGCAATGAGAAGTGGTCACATTTTTACACTAAGAGGACACCAATATTTTAAACCCAAATTTTACAAGATCTTCATTTCTTTTTACTTGATTAAGGTGGTCTTTTTTAGGCTTCTCCACTGTAAAGTTTGCACCTTTTTCATTTGTAATTAAGAAGGTTCATGGGGCCCTGGCTGGTGTAGCTCAGTGGATTGAGTGAGGGCTGCGAACCAGGCATCGCAGGTTCGATTCCCAGTCAGGGTACATGCCTAGGTTGCAGGCCATGTCCCCCAGCAACCACACATTGATGTTTCTCTCTCTCTCTCCATACCTCCCTTCCCTTTCCAAAAATAAATAAATAAAATCTTTTTTTTTTTTTAAAAAGAAGGTTCATGGGAAGATTCATTGGACTTATGTAAATATTCTATTTCATCTAATTTTTATTAATTATTTAATATTTCTATGAGCTCATAGTTTTTTATTTTATTCAATAGGTTATAATATATTACCACTATACACCCCCTCCCAATTTGACAATGGGAGTTCCAGCACAGTAGGAATTTCCAAACTTATCTTGTATTTGCTTTAGTCCTAAATCAGCCATGTCCCCAAGGAGCCCTTTTAGTTGGAAATGGTATTTGGAAATTAAGATCTGAGTACTAGGTGGACTCGTTGTTGTGTACTGCTACTCCCAATCTTTTTTATTAGACAGAGCAAGGAAATAATCATAGGTGTACACACACACACACACACACACACACACTTTTAATCTGGTATCTGATGATGATGATGAAATCCCTCAACAGAATTTCTTTGGGAGGGGATGAGAAAAGAAGGAAGTCAACAGTTAAGGTCATACTTTTGGTATTTCAGATGTTAGTAGGGGTATGTCATAATTATTACCATTATTACCATGTTATAATGAGGAACATGACTTCAAAATAAGCCAGATATATATGCAAAGCAACTTTTCTAGAAGGTTTGAGACCTTACCAGGTGAATTTCTCTGAAAGCCCCTGGGGGTATCCATGGAACTGGAAAATACAATCAGTGATGTGAAGGGGAGGACCAAGCTAAAAAACAAACACAGGAAAAGAACAACGATCAGAGAAAAATTGATAATTTAAAAGGATAGACAACAGGGATTTCACTGAAGACCATAAAAATAAGACAAATAATACAGAGACAAAAAAAGAAAAACAATTCTCTTGGCCCAGAGAAGAAACTGAATATGGATACCAATTATCAGTGAAAGAGTAAACATAGACCAACACCTAGAAATCCAAGTAAAGATCTTCATCTAGTGTCATTACTGCTAGATACATACACATAAATTTCTAAATATGCATGTAAGTACTTGATATCAATACTAGACACTGGTCCTTAAGCTAGAAGGTGTTTCTGGGGTCCACTATCTCCTCTACTGATTTCTGAGGAAGCCACATTTTTTTCCTTGGACTTTCTGGGGAGGTGTTCCATATCAGCCCTGGTATTCTTTCAAAACTTAATCCCATCTGTAAAATATCTAGAAGAAATTCTTAATTTCTTCCATCATCAGAGAGGCACTGTTATCTAACTTAAAACACTGAATCAAGTTTTATGATTATAGTGATGATGATTTTACTTTTCCCTCATTTTGAATGTCCTTTGGGAAATGATTTATTTTGTAATTGGGAAGGAAAGGGTTAAATTTTCTCCTCACATCATTCAATTTTGGCTGACATCTATCTGATGTTTTTACAATATTTCCTTTTAACTCCTCTAATATTATGAAGAAAATGTCACAGCCACAACATGCAAAAGTAGATTAGTCCTAATTTTGCTTTTCTTCTACTGTATTTTTCACAATAGATTAGAACCAGTCACCATCCATTTGTGAAGAATTACTTCATGAGGACAAGTGGTCACTGGTTCTTTGGTTTAAGTTTCACCAAGGTGAGCCCTGCACGATATACTAGGTATACAAATAAAACCTCCTTGTTTTTCTCTGACCCATTTAGAATGGTAGATTTCAAATATTCCCAAGGTGTCAATGGCAGTTTCAGTTTACAAAATGTTTCTGTCCTTCTTTTAAAAACTCTGCAAACTTTTACTTTGTTTTGTTTTAGTGACAGCATTGTGGTTAATAGAACATTGCTAGAAATTAAAAACAGGAGTTGACTTCAAGGCCAAAAACTGAAATTCTAATAGCAAAATTTTACCAGAATACCAGATTTCTTAAAAATTGTAATGAATTCTTGTGAAAATCCATATTTCAAAAAGGTCTAAAAATATCTGTACTCTGAAGATACTATTTTCTATACAAAAAAAATTAAACTGTAGTTTAAAAGAGGTACATGAAGAAAAGTTCTAGAGTTTT
>PVIA01016912.1:0-17329 GCA_004024845.1 Tonatia bakeri | reverse complement strand
TTGTCTGACCTCCCGGAAAAATCAATGCCCCTCTTGTTTTTGTCGCCTGAAATACTTCATCGGCGATGATTCTTCCCCAGGTGACAACATATTTTATGACAAAGCGTGTGGCAGGCTGCCGGGCCCCTGGTGGCTTCAGACACAGCCTGACATCCCTCCCTGTCGTTATGGATGAGCCTCACCTGTGTGAGGCTGGGAGTCAGCGGCTCCTCGGGGAGTGGGGGAGGAGCCCACACGCCATAAACAGCCACTTGCCGTTTCTGGCAGTGAGAAGGCTGGATTCCTAGAAAGTCAAGGCGAATGTCAGGGCGTCTGAGCCCACCCCGTGCCTTACAGCCGCCACCGCCGAGGCCTGGCGAGGAGGGTCTGGAGAGAGGAAAGCTCAAGGTCACACTGCGGCAGCACCCAAATGCACGAAGTCTCTCCTCCAGCTCTGTGTATTTTCTGTTCCTCTGCCAGCTGTTACAGAATGGTCCCTCCCGCCCCACCTCCCCTGCCTTCCTTCCCACAAACATTGGACAGCCTTCCGTGTGCACCCCAGTTTGCAGACAGCCATCGGGGGCCATAGAGGGGGACAGGGAGCAGCCCAGTGGAGAAGGAGGGAGTGGGAGGGGGATTGTCCTTCCGGGGTCCCGCCTTCCACACTCACCCTGTCTGTCCCCTGCTAGAGCAGCGCCTCTGGGACCCAGTCAGAGCCTGGGCCAGAAGGGTGCTGCAGAGCTAGGACAGGCCACGGTCAGATGGCTTCTCTCCATCGTCCGTGGGGAGAGCCGGAGCTCTGGCTGCACAGGGCTCAACCGCTGGCCCGGCTCTTGGGGACTCGATGCTTCTCCTGGGCAGGCACCTCTCTGCCCCATCAGGAAGGGGCCGCAGGGCTCCTGCTGGGGGGCCTTCTGCCGCAGGCCTGTGCTGGTGGTGAGATAAGGGGGAGACCAGGGAGCCCCGTTTCCTGTCTTCACCCTCTAACCGGCTGCCATGGCTCCTCTGTCTGGGCCCTGCTGCCCAGCCGTGTGGACACCGGGGTGCCTCCCTGGCTGGGACATCTAAGACAGAGTTCTCAGCATGGCCCAGGACCCCCAGCCTCAGGATCACTCTTGCGGCATGTGTGTATGTGAGGGGGTGTTGAAATGCAGATCCCTGGGCCCACTCCAGATCTCAGGGTTGGGACATCAAGGCTTAAGGCCTGGAAATGTGCATGTCCACCAACCCCTCGGGTGAGGCCTAAGATGCTGAAGACTTATTGTCTGAATGGCAGGACGTGGGATGGAGGGGCAGCGCAGGCTGAGCCGGGCAGAGCAGGTAGAAAGCCTCTTAGGAAGCCCCGGAAGCTCCCTTGTCAGTTGGAGAGGAGTCTCAGCTCTTCTCTGCCCCTCAGAGAGTGGAGTGTAGCACAGGGACAGGGAGCCTGAGCTGGCCAGGAGCCTCCACCCCATGCCGTCATCGCAGCTCAGCCCTTCCCCACGGGTGCACTGCCAAGGCTTCGCAGGATGGAGACGTCTCTCTGAACAGCCTGGGCCCGGGAGAAGCCGGAACCCCCCGCCCCCCCCCACGGCAATTACTCACCTCACCACTTAACTAAGGCAGAAATCCCGGGCTCGGGAATTGTCCCCTGGCTAGCCAGCAGCCCCCCAGGGGCCTGAGGTGCTGGGGGGCGGGGTACAGGGACAGTGGCATGGAGAGCCTCCCCTCCATTCCTTTGCGGCCGGCACATGCCGGGACCCCGACCTTGGCAAAGGGAAGCAGAGCGGTTTCTGCTGAGTCATTAAGGAGAGGGGGCGGCGGGCGGTGGGAGTTGGCAAGCCGAGTGGTCATCGGTGCCGGGTGCCCCATGTGGTGCCCACATGCCGGGTCCTGGGAGGGTGGGAGATGGGGGGACGGGACTCCTCAGAGAGGAAGGCCAGCTGTTTGGAAGTCGGCTCACCCTCCGCCTGCCTGCCTGCCTGCCTGCACCCCTTGACTCAACAGAGGTGGGGTGTCTGTCCCCATGGCCAGCACCCGCCAGGCACTTCCGGGAGGAAGGGGACCCAGGCCCCACGGGTAGAGGCTCCCAGCACATGAGAACACTCGGTGATAAGATGGACTCTTCCCCCGCCGCGTGGGGAAGACACTGACGCCGACCCTTCACCCAAGAAGATGCATGAACGGCCAATGAGCACGCGGGGAGAGGGGACTACCCACGAAAGCCACCGTGAGACCAGGGCGTTGAAATAGCTGTCAGACGTGCACTTCACGGGTACAGTGGGGCGACCAAAGTTCAGAAGACTGACGGTGGTGACGTGGATGCCCTCTCTCTCTCACACTCACTCACTCACTGCCTGGGGAAACGAGATGTCCGCAGCCGTGGCGGTGCCCTGGGGCGGTCTCTCATAAAGTGTGGACACACAGGTCCCGTGAAGCCCCGCGGTTCCGTGTCTCGGCTACGGAGCAAGGGGGACGGACGAAGACAGAGACCCACGCGAAGCTTTGCCGGGGAGGACTTACAGCGGCTCATTTATGACGGCCGCAAGCTGGCCATCGCCCCAGTTTCCACCCGCTAGGAGAGTGGACACGTTACAGGCAGGGGCAAGAGCAGGTCTGCTCTTGTGAGCACGCGAAACAGAGTTCATTTCTTCTCTCACTATTTATTAATTATTGTGGTATTTTGCCATACAAACAGCCATCAGCCTACTCTGGCTGCCCCCCGCCATAGCACATTCATAGGGTGCGATACTGCCCAGCAGTAGGAATCATGAGTATTAATCTGCTTACATGCAACATGCATGCGTCTCAGAAGCACAGGTAATAAGCCTTCAGTGTCTCGGTACTACTTTTGTTTCAGGCGGTCAGTTACCCTTGCACAAAATTTCGAACATAAGACGATAGCCGGTTGTTTTATCTGCCGCGTGCATTTGCCGTTCCCGGTGTGTGCGGCTCCTCCGTGCGGGTCCGGACTGCCGTCTGACGTCACTTCCCTGTGCCTGGAGGGCTCTGGTCGTGCACGGTGCAGGCAACGGATTCTCTGAGCTTTTGAACGTCTGGAAAAAGTCTTTATTTCATTTTCATTAAAAAAAACCACACAACTGTTCTGCCCTGGACGGCTGGCTCAGCTGGTCAGAGTATCGTCCCATACACCAGAGAGGCTGTGGGTTCGATCCCCGGTCAGGGCGTGTGCGGGAGGCAACTGATCGATGTTTCCGTCTCACACTGATGTTTCTCTCTCTCTCTCTCTCTCTAATCAATAAACATCCTCAGGTGAGCATTTAAAATAATGGCAAAATAAAACTGGAAAACTATGTTATCTGTATTTTAAAAAACTGTTTTCACAGGGCGTAGAAATCTAAGTCGGTGGGATTTCCTTTTCTCTCCTGTGCTTTGAAGATGACATGGCAGTGTCCTCCGGCTCATGTCACTCTTAGTGCGCCCTCACTCCCTGCCCAGTCCACCCCCTGCCCGGTCCACCCCCTGCCCGGTCCACCCCCCGCCCGGTCCACCCCCCGCCCGGTCCACTCCCCGCCCAGTGGGCTGCTTTCACAGTTGCTTTTATGATCACCGGTTTTCCACAATGTGATTATGTTTATTGGTTTTGTTTTGCTTACGTGTTCTTTGTTTGAGTTTTTTGGATCATCTTGGATTGGTGCTTTACAAATTTCATTCAGTTTTGGACATTTTCGGTCCTTTGTGTCCTCAACTGTTTTTTCCTCTCTACACGTATCTTCCACTGCCGACGGCAGCCTTCCGCTTCCCGCTGGTGCTTATTTCACCGTTGCAGCTACTTTCTCTCTCTGTTCCATTCTGAAGAGTCGCGGTTCCTTTGTGTGATGTTTGCTATTCTTTCCTTCTTCTGGGTCCAGTCAGTTGTTAATCCCATCCAGAGCGTTTTTTCATCTCAGATACTGCCTTTTTCAGTTCGAGAAGTTCTATTTGCCTCTTAAAAGATATCTTCTACTTCAGCCCCCTCAACATCGTGCTCACGCTTTCCTTTGCCCTTTTAAACACATAAACTATATTTTAGCAGCTGCTTTAATACCCTTGCCTCCCGAGTCTATTGGGTGTGTAATTGACGTGCACTAACTGCTTTTTCCATGTTGTGAGACCTGTTTCCTGCTTCTCTGCCTGTCTGGTAATTTTTTATCGGATGCCAGACATTGTTAATTCCTGTGCTTATTCCTTTAAATATTTTTGGACTCTTTTTCTGGTTCATATTAAGTTCCTTGGAAAAGAGCTGGAGTCTTTTTCTCAAGGACTATTTTAAAGCTTTGTTTCATAGGTCTATAACAGCCTTTAGTCTAGGGCTAATTTAGGGCCCCCCCCCCACCCTGAAGCAAGACCTTTCTGAGAACTCGGCTCCACCGTCCCGGTAGTAGGAGTCCTTTCTACTGAGCAAATCCCGGGTCCCCGTGAGCTCCCGGGACTGTTCTGTCTGCTGCCTCTCTTCCTAGACCTCCCCTCCCCTCGCAGACACCGGTCAGTGCTTGGTCCATAGCTGCAGGTGGACCGCCTGCAGATCTCTGGAGTTCTCTGTGTGTGTGTGTGTGTGTGTGTGTGTGTGCGCGTGCGCGCGCACGCGTGGCCCTCTCCCTCCCAGCACTCTGCTCCACCAATGCCGGCTGCCTTGGCCTTCCTGAATTCCGGACACTCTCTCCGTAAGCTGAAGAGATCTGTGCAGTTCCCGCTTCCTGTCCTCTGTCCCCAGGCCGCCAGCTGGGGCACCCGTGGGTCTCCTCTCCTCTGCATTTCCTCTCTCAGAGACCGCTCCTCTGTGGTGCCCGCTGTCCGATGTCTGCGAACTGTTGTTTCATAGATTTGGCTTATTTTTAGTTAAGGCAGGAAAGTAAATGATTACTCCATCGTGGCCAAAGTCTTCGTTCTTTACAGTTTAGTGGAGAGAGGTAGCAAGTACACATTAAAATAGAACAAGTCATAATACCTGCAGACCAAAACAGTAAGTGCTGGAATTGCCTACAGCCAGAGACCATCACTTCTACCTGTTAGTCGAAGGTTTTTATTGTGGAGAAAGCATGGTTCTCTACCACAGCAACTGCCCGGCCCTGATCTCCGATCTCCATTTCCAGCCCAACAGCTCTCCTGAATGCTGGACCCCTGTCCACCCAACCACGTTGGGTTCATCTCCGCTTGGACGTGTCCCCAGCCCCTCAAGCTCCAAATCTGAAGACACTCACGTGTCTTTCCAAGTCCTGTGCCTTTAGACTCTCCCTCCGCTGCCAGGCAGTGGTCCTTGGAGACTGAACTCCTTGTTGCTCCCATCAGAAAACTTTTCCCACCACCTGCCAGCCTCACCTACCTCCACCCCTGGCCGGCCCCGGCTTCCCCAGCCACCTTCTGTAGCCCAGCCTGTGCCTGCGTCTGTGGGGGCGTCTCTCGGACCCCGTGAGTCCCTCGAGGGCAGGACGGCGTGTCCTTTCCAGCTACACCCTGGGCTATCCAGTTCTCAGCACCCAGCAGAGGCTCAGTAGAGGTTCCTCCAGTGGTCTCCCCAGAGGGTGGTTGCCAGATAGTGATCGAACAGGTGACCCAGTCGTACAGGAATGAAAAAAATAAACCTGACAACATTCCTGCAATCAATTGCCAAGACAGGGGTCTCGAAACTCTTCCTAAAGGGACAAATAGTGAATGTTTGAGGCCTCTGCTGCAGCCCTTCCGCCCGGCCAGGAGAGCAGGCCGCGCCTTACAGACCAACAGGCACATGGTGCTCCGGAACTCTCTACAGACGCGTGGGCGGGCGGGCCTCGGCCCTGCTCTGCCGTCCCCCGCCCTAAAGGGAGCCCGGCTGGGCTTGGCCCACCCAATGTCCTGGCTGCAGATATCCACTCGCCTGTACCCCGAGTCCCTCCGCCATGCCCCGCCCCTCACACGGTGACTCCTGGATCCGATTTTAACTCCCGGCCTGAGTGGGAGGAGCCTGAGGTTTGCTCCCACTGGGTCCGGGGAGGGTGAGCGCGGAGACAGATGGGGGTGAGAGCGGGAAAGCGGGAAAGCGGGAAGATGGCCGTCCTTTGTGCTAACGGGTCCCAACGGACACACTGTGCATGTGCCTGCTTGTGTGCTTGTGCTTACACACCTGTGTGTAGGTGAGTTTGTGCGCTTGCTGCTTGTTGGTGCGTGCACATGTGTGTTTGTGTGTGCATGTTTGTGTGCCTGCCTGTGTGTGCCCAGTGTGTGTGTGTGTGTGTGTGTGTGTGTGTGTGTGAGTGCAGACACATATGCTCCAGAAGGTGGCTTAGCCTGCCAGGGCCGCATTCCCGCATCTGCTAAGGACCGCCCAGTGTGTGGTTTATTCCCGCCACCCAGGCTGTGCATTTTGTTTTGTTTTGTTTTGTTTCTGTCTTTTGTTTTTCCGGTCCATTTTCCCTCCTTTCCCCCCCACGCCCTCCGGTGCCAGCAACAGCAGCCAAGTCCTGCAGGGTCTGAGGGGTGGCAGGAGCCCCGCCCAGGGCAGAGCTGGAGCGGGGGGAACTCGGGGCTGTGGGGGTAGGAAGTGGTGTGAGCAGGGAATACGCTCGGAGGATAAATAAAACCGGCCAGATCTCGTCCCAATGCAAACATATAACGTTCAAAACAGCTAAGGGGTTTCCAGTTCACAGACGCCCGGGCAGGGGGCAGTCAGGCCGCCCCACGCCCGCCTGCCCCTTCCGCCCCAGCCAGGGCGATCTTCTTCAAGGGGGCAGCTCCCCAGTCCTGGCCCTCCAGCCGCTCCAGACTTGAGGTTTGTGGCTCCAGACGCACTTTGCAAGCAGCGCCGGCTGGACACATGTAAGGAATTAGAGAAGCATTTCTCTGGGTTCTGGACCCAGAGGCTGGGCCTGAGACGCGAAGGTTCTCTCCGTTTTCTCTGCAGGAGGAGCCTGGGGGGACGGAAGGAGCCGAGGCGAGGCGGGAGACAGGACTCGGACAATGGAGACGGCACTGGGCTTGAGGTTTTCACCCGAAGATGGAGCCGTTGGTGGAGGGTCCGGTGGCCCTCGCGGGATGGGAGGGGGAGCTCCTGTCCCCTTCTTGGCCCCCTCCCCTGTCCTCTGGTCTTTCCATTGTTCTGGAGCCATGCACGCTGTTCCATTCCTCGGGCTGCTTCTCCTCCCCGAGAAGGAGGGACCTCGCCCTCAGCTGAGGGGCACTAGGGGGCCCACAGTGACCCAGAGGCCGGGCGGGGCTGCCACCCCATGCCAAGCATGCAGGGGAAGCACCACACTCATTTTTGAAAGTCAAAACCCCTCGTTGGGCTCCCCTTGAGCCCCTCTATTATCCTTAGGCCATTTGGTAGCTGTTGCTATGGAGACCACAAGCAAAATGGCATGCAAATCAACACCAGCAATAACGAGGGGAGGGCGGGAGGAGCGGGTGGTACAGCGGTGGGGGAGGGCAGGGACGACACCTGCAGCCTCCGCAGAGCCCTGCGGTGGAGGGAAGGGCTGGGGAGGGTCCAGGCACAGGTCAAGGAGGTTCCCATCGGACCTGGGAGCCTGTCCTTGTCCCAGGTGGTGGGCCAGTGCAGAAAGGCTGGCTGCTCCCACTCGGCCTCCAGCATCAGTAGGAGCTGGGGGTGGCACAGAGCACATGGGTGGGGAGCTGGCTCCTGGGCGAGGCTCTCACCCCAGGCAAAGGCCCTCTTGGCCGGGACACGCCTGGCTGACGGCCACTTCGGGATGAGCCCTGGAAGATGAGCCCTCCCAGCCCAGGTCCCAGACCCCGGCCGCGCCCTCTTCCCCCTGGAACAAATCAGCGACGCAGAGAGGCAGCCGGACGGCTAGATTTCTGAGAGGAAAAACCGCAGCTCCCCGCCCCCACCCCCACCACAAAATAAACACGTGCGACCAAGGCTTCTTGATTGAAATAAGGTCCGACTCTGCGGAACGAAGATTTTTTGGCTTTTCCCTTTTTCCCCAAGTTTCCCAGTCAAGGCTGATCAAAGCCACAGCGGATGGATGGACCCCGTGAAAGCAGAGCCATGGATGCCAGCTCAGAGGCCCCGGGCTCCCTGGCCCGCCTGAGTCTGGGAACCAGCGCTAACATTCCTGGGGGTGGATTGTGCAGCAGGGCCTGGCGCTGAGCTGGGGGCTGCTGGCTGGGCTGTCCCACCGTCAGCCCGAGCTGCGGGTTTTCTAGGTGAAACGAGGGGGCTGTGGAAGTGCCCCTGCACCGCACCCTAGACAGGGCCTGGCGCCCAGGGCTGTGCGGCGCCTACGGGAGGGTTTGGCCTCCAGCTCGGAGTGACCCGTAGTTTCTCCCTGATGCGGTTCGTTCCCTAAGGGCCAACACGCAGGGAATCGACGGTTTTAGGCAGAGCTGATGTGGTTTTGCACAGATTTCCTCCTCGAATCCCTCCAAGGCCCCCGTGAGGTACACAGGCAGGGGCGGCCCCCCCATCTACGGACGAGAAAGTGAGGAGGGGCCGGGACCTGCAGGAGGCCCCACGGCCAGGGGTGGGCTGCAGGCTGGGCCTCAAACCCGGGCTGGCCGCTGCCCTGCTGCTGAGCCAGCGTCTCACCCACTACTGTCCTCGCCCCCTGCGTCCCCTGCGTGGGCTCCTTCTTCTCAAAGAACCGCCAGTGTGGCTCGGCTGGTTGGAGCATTAAGCGGCACTGTCCCGTAACCAGAGGTTGCAGGTTTGATCCCTGGGCCCGGCGCGGGCAGGAGGCCATCAGTTGGTGCTCCTCTCGGGCGCCGATGTTTCTCTCTCCCCCTTCCTCCCTCTCTCAGAAGCAATGAAAAAAAAGTCCTCAGGGGAGGACAAAAAAAGAAATAAATAAGTAAATACTTTGCCAATAAAACTGAACACACTGAGTCCGTGTGGATGTGATTCCCCACGTGTCGTCAGCAAAAACCCGCGGCCCTGCCACCAGCGGCTCCTGCTCAGCGTCCGACCCCAGGCGGAAGCCAGGACTCCGAGAGCATTGATGAGGCTGCCTCAGTCACGCAGGGATGTGTGCCCCTCCTAAGTGCCGGGTGCTGTCAGAGGTGCTTCGGACACACGGGAATGAGCTCCCGCCCTCCCCTGTCCCTCTCTGCCTGGCGGTACCACGGAGCCTGCTCGAGGTCCTCCACAGGTTCCGCCCCACATACTGCCCCTGTAGGTTCCGCCCCACATACTGCCACAGCACGCGGGCTGTGGGCTAGATGAGAAGAGGGACTTCCCAAGGGGAGGGCGAGTCCCAGACCTGCTCAACTGCCCCGCAGCAGGACGCGTCACGGACCAATGGACTGACCAACTGCACCGAGGAGGGAACGTCTGTCCCCGAGAAGGGAAAATTGCCACGCCGGCCACTGAGGGCCTAGATAACAGGACGGTCAGAGCCCGGAAATCGCTTTACAAATGTGTCCTGGGGGCTGGGGTGGGAGGGTGGAGGAGGAGACGGTGACACGGGGTGACAGAGAGACAGAGATGCAGACAGATGCAGTGACAGAGCAGGGTGACAGGACCCCTGCTGCCAGCAGAGCCTCCCCCACACCTCACCTCAGCCCACTCTCACCGGTGCCCCGAGCGCAGGTCCTCTCCTCGCCCCCATTTTACAGAAGGGGAGACTGAGGCCCAGGGCCACACCTTGAGTGACGGTGGGTTGTCCAGGTGCTCTGACTCCAGCCTGGCTCTGCATGCGGCCACGCTGCCACCCCACCCCCACCCCCACAACACTGGCTGTCCCTCGTGCACAAGGGAACACCTCTCTGGTCATGTACAGCGTCTTCATGCCCCCACTGACCTGTGTCCGGGCCACCTGGTCTCCTGGATCCCATGGAGGCTTTGGACCCACCAGGGCCGCACGGCTGGAGCCCCAGCACTTCCTGCACTGTGAGCGTCCACAGGGTCCCCTCCTGTCACCCGACCCGGGGCTCAACCCACCGTGAGTGGAGGAAGAAGAGAAACAGCAGCCTCTTCCCTCCAGATGGCTTCCCAGCCTCGCCTGCTGCTGGGACAGCAACGCACACTCCGGAGTGAAGCAGGGCACCCGCCCCAGAGAGGACTCCCAGCACGCCCACCCCGGACAGGACTCCCGGGATCAGTCCCTGGCCCGGTGCTGGCTGGGGGCATCTGTCTCCTGGGTGCCCATTAAAGCACAGACCCGCCCCCACCCCTCCATCCCAGGGCACACCTCAGCAGGCCCAGGCTGGGCCCAGCAGTTGCCCGACACTCGGGAGCGCAGCCAGTGTGGAGATCTGTCTGTTTCCCCCTCTGGTTTCCCAGACGGACGGGGTGTGAGGTGACCTGGGGCCTGAGCAGCTCCTGTGAAGTGACGACCATCTTTCTTGTGAGCCATGCTCGGGATGGCTGCACCCAGGGCAGGGAACGGGGTCCCCGCTAGCCCACCTGGGGCTCTGCTGCCAGGACAGAGCTGCTCCCCCTGCCCCCCCGCAGTGGCTCTGAAGCCCCCAACTCGCTGCCCCGCCCCCATTCCAGGAAGAACGACAGCCATTCTGCTTCAGTGGGCCCCGACCACCATCACCTAGCTGATCCTGCCTCAGTTGGACCCGAGGCTTAGACTACTCGGGAGAGGGGCGCTTTCAGAAAAAGAATTCAAGTTACGAATGGCAAGAGAGGATGAGTCCTGTGGAGGTGACAGGCCTGGGCTTCTGTGCCATTCCCGGGGCACCCGGCTCCGTTCCAGGAGGCCGTGGACGCCTGGCACACACCCGGCACTCATCCCCGACCTGCTCTGCTCTCGGCGGCATGGGGGGGGGCAGCGAGGTGGCCCAGCCAGCCACCTCCTCCCGGGCCCCCAGGGCCCCTGGGGCCCCACCTTGGGGCTGGCACTTCCAGGGCTGGGAAACCTGTGCGAGGGGCAGTTTGCATCTTGGGAACCGAGCGGATGGGCCCCGTGGCTCCCTGCCTCCCGTCGGCCTGTGTCCCAGACCCCAGCCCTCACGGAGCCCAACGTGTGTGTGCTCACCGCCCTCCCCGGGGTCCAGCATCCGGGGGGAGCAGGGTGACCAGGTTCCCCGGCAGCCCTGGATGCCAGTCGGGGTGCTGCTGATGCTGCCACACCCCGACTCCCACAGGCCCTTTGCCCAGGGCCCTGTCCCTCTCAGCCCAGCCAGCCCCTCTCTGCCACCCACACGCTCCTTAGGGTGGAGGCGGAACCTGCGGGAGAAGTAGGAGAGGGAGTGGGGGAGGGGGATGCTTTCCTGTTTATCTCCCACCACCTCTCACTGGCTCACTCCCCCTCTCCCCTTCCTCTCAGAAAGCTCTCCAGCCTCTCCCTCCTTCCCCCTCCTGCCTCTTCCCCTCCATTGCACCTTTGTCCTGTCTCCTGGAATGAAAAACAATCCTCTCGGGCCACCTCCTCCCGCGCCCTCCTCACAGTTTAAGACCATCGTATTCAATAACGATAATCACAGCAGTGCCCTGTGGGTCTCGCGCAGCCCCTACTCCCTCCCGCCGGAGGGCGGGAGCCCAGGGTCACGGCCCCTCCGCTGGGCTGCGCCAAAGCTTCCCCATCGCTGAATTCTGACAGGTCCCCGCGACCGCAGGCCCTTTGTTGTGTATTCCTTAAAAAGTGGCACCGGCAGCAGATGACCCCGGCGCCAGCTCTCCACCTTAGCGTATTCAATCGAGGCCGTGATGCCCGGGTAGGGAAGGGAAGGGAAGGGAAGGGGAGGCTCAGCCTCCCCCACTCCGCCAGCAGGGCTTCGGCGGGAGAACCTCCAGTCCCTCCCCCGCCCCTCCCCCACGGCTCAGCCAACCCCGGCGCCTCCCGCGGTGGCAGCCTATTGTCCTTTGTTCTGTGCTGCCTGCTGGTCCAGATCACCTTCCTGAAGAGCACTCGTGTCTGCTCCTGAATCATTTATTCTTCATAACTTGATTAAATAGAAAGGCATCACATGGTCCTCCAGGCGGATGGGTAAATGGGGACAGTGGAAGGCTCCGGAAGGGGGCACTCAGCCAGCTGTGCCAGGGGAGAAGGGGGGCCGCAGTCCCCTCTGCCCTCTGAACCTGCCACACCCCGCTGGGCTTGCTCCCGTCCCATCCTCCCTCTGGGACCAGGGACGTGACTGTACCCCACTGCTTCAAACCCTCTCCCGCTGTAGTGGGCTCCGTAGTGCGCCCCCTGGCCCCCCCGAATCTGAGGTGAGCTGATTTGGAAGGAGGGCCTTTGCAGATACAGCGAAGATGAGGATCAAGATGAGATCCCTGGGATTTAGGGGGACCCTAAATACAGTGACGAGTGTCATTGTAGCAGACAGAGAAGCGGCCATGTGAAGATGGGGGTGGACAGCAGGTGATGTGGCCACGAGCCAAGGAACACCAGGGATGGCTGGGGCTGCCCTGGAGCCCTAGCCTGTTGTGGGGGGGCCTTCCTGGAGCTCGCTCACTCCTGAGGTGCACCTACACCTTGAGGACGGACCCTGTCCCCGCCCCTTGGCACACAGACAGGCTTTACTCCGTAACTGGGGGAGAGCTGCCCCAGGGGCCCTGGGTCCCCAGCAGTAGCCCCTCCTCCAGAGATGCCCGCGCGGGAGCACAGGCAAGGGCGCCCCCGCTCGGCCGCCGCCTGCAGGGGCGCCGCTCCCCACGAGCCTCGTTACAACCTGGGGCGCTACACTCGGACGTCTATTTTTTCCCCGTGGCGGGAGGCAGTATGGATTTCTTAAAGATAGAGATTTTACATTAACCTTTAAAATTGTGACTGAGCAAGATTTAATACTGACAATTAGCCTGGACAAACAGTTAATCGCCCTGGTGGGGTGATTTATATAAGCTCCGCGCAACCAGGAGGCGGGGCGGCGCTTTGCAGTCCGCGCGGAAGGGGAGGCTGCAACCGGCGCCGCGAACCGCAGCCGCTGGGCGGGGCCCCCTGGGAACCTCCATCGCGCCTGCCCACCCGGCAGGGGTAGGGGTGGGGCTGTCCCATGCCTGGGGCTCTTCCTGGCAGACAGCCACCCAGCTGGACGGGCTGGGGTGACAGACTGCAGCTGTCCTGGTTCTCAGAAAAGGGGAGTCTCGCCTCCTCCCTCCGAGCCCAGCATTTCTGGAGGGTTACAAGGCTGCGTGTCCCTGGGGAGCTGTGTGGGCCTGGCTATTCCTCACCCACAAAATGGGGGCAATCGCCCAGGAAGGGCCTTGGAGGACCCGGACAAAGTGTCTCTCAGTTCCTGGCCCTTGTAAGGGTCCAAGGGTTGGTCACTGCTCGAACCCCGTCCCTCCTAAACCGAGAGCACCCTTGGATCCTCCGCATCCCGGTGCCCGGCGCTCAGACAGTGGCACAAATGTGGGCGAACTCACCGGCTGCTGGCTCTCCGGTGTGCCCCCAGACTGCAGAGGCGCCCTGCCTGGAACAGGCATGCTCTCTGAAGGCAACAGGACGAGACTTTGAAAAGAAAGACCCCTGGCTTCCCCTCGTGGGCTGGGTGCAGCCACATCTCCGCCTCTGCTCCCGCGGCTGCACCCTGGAGTGGCCACCCTCTCCCCCGCTCCCCGAGGACTCCAGGTGCATTTTCCTCCTCACCACAGAGTTGCGTGGTCCCTTTCCCCAGGGGTCCAGCGTAGTGACGTCTTTTTGGAGGGAGGGGGTCTCTGTCCCCCCAGGGCTGAGGAGGGTGGGCAGGTAGACCCCTCCCATCCCTGGGAGCCAAGGGGAAGGCTGGGGAGGTGCTACCTCCTTAGCCAGCAGCAGCTGGCGGGCGGAGGAGCTGACGGCAGGGTGGGTGCTGAGCAGGGCTGGAGTGGGTCTGCCCTCAGGTAGGAGCACCCCCCTCCCTCTCCCATTCTACCCACACTCCCTGTGAGCCCTCAGGTGCGACCTGTGAGCCCCAGGCCCATGACAGCAGTAACCCCGAACCCACGCCTGCCCTCAAGAAGCCTTCTTCGATCCAGCGGAGCAATCAGACAAGGAAACAAAGAATCAGTCCCGCTACAAAATGAGGGAAGCGTGGGCCGTGGCCCAAAGCAGAAACAACCCGAATGACGAGGAGACCAGTGGGTCCACTCAGGGGACTGTCGCTTGGCCGGGAAAAAGGGTGAGGCTGCGACGGGGATCAGCCTCCGAAACGTGACGCTGGGCAAAAGGAGCTGGACGCAGAAAGACAGACAGTACGTGATCCTGCTCACGTGAAATGTCCAGAAACAGAGAGTAGAAGCTTGGGTTCTGGGGCCTGAGAGGGGGTGGGGCGTGGCCGCTCATGGGTGTGGGGTCTCTTTGGGGGTGACAGCGGTCTTCTGGACCAGAGATGGTGGTGGGGCACAGCACCGGGAGCCATGACACACCGCCGAGCTGTTCACTCTGACCTGGTTTGCTTCACCTCGATTTGAAAGAACGATCCCAAATCGTAGGAGTTCCATGAGATAAGCCAGTGGGGGCTGCGACAGTGGGGGTCCCCTGCCCCCACCTCGAGGATCCTTGGATCCACCAGAATTTGGGGCAGTGAGTTGGGGGGCTGCCGCCTGCAGGCCTGGGTGGAGGGTGCTACCTGGGAGGGGGTCACACAGCCCCCCACAGGGACAGACTGTCCGCCCTGCTGGGCAGGCTCGGGAGGTAGTGAAGACACCTCTCAGGGGCTCCTGAGACCCTTGGCTCTGAAATTCCACAGCCAAAGAAAGGACCACCCGGGAGGTGGGCTGGGGGTGGAACAGGGTGCCTGGCAGGGCAGGGCGCCTGAAGAGAAAACTGGAAGTGAATTTGGCTGCGTCCCCCACAGAGTGGGCCCACGTGACTGCAGGAGGGGCTCCCACTGCCCCGCGGGACCCCCCACTGGCATCGCCTCGGTGGGCGGAGTTTAAAACATGGAACAGAAACGTCAGGGTGTCTCCCACACAGAAAGGGCCGTGCTCCACCAGAGGACCTTCTCAGGGTCGCAGACACGTTCACGGAGTCTGGGTGGCCGCGCATGACCTACGTCTTCCTGCGAGTCACAGTTTAAGAAGTTTGAAAAATGTTGCCCTGAGTTACCCCGTCACTCTGCTGTAACTTCTTTCCTGCCCACCTCACCTTCTAAATGTCCCTGCTTGAGTTTTTCTCCTTCCTTTTTCCTGTTTTTAATTCCAGAATGCCTGAGAGCAGAGGGATGGGGGACAAGGTGAAAGCATCCTGGGATGACACTTGTGAGGGGCGGGGGCGGGGGGGACTCCCGTTCTGCTCCTGTGACACAGCAATGGGGTTTGGTTGTGGGGGTGGGCGGGAGGAGGGCACAGGGGAGGGCAGGGCAGGAAGGCACCGCCAAAGGCTGGGCAGCACTGCACCTCCCGGGCAGTCAAAACCAGCCTGCCCTTCAAGGTCCGGGAAGCCCTCCCGATTTCCCCACCGGAAGAGGTCCTCCCACCCAACTGCCCCCGGCTCACTGCACGCCCCTGAGACATTAGGGTCACTGGGGGCACCACCCCATTCCAGAGGGGCCATTCTTGTCTGACCGGGAGCCATCCCTGCCACCAACCCCACACCCTTCCCGTCCTGGGGGCTAGTAGGGATCTCCAGGTGGGCTGCGATGTTGTGAGTGCAGCCCCCTGGGTCCCAGGACCAGGATGAGCTGGAGCAGGGCCGCAGGGGGCAACGCAGAGCTGCAGGCCCGTGACAGCCCCCACAGGAGCCCACCTTCCAGGATGGAATCACCTCCCTCCCTGCCAAGGAGGGTCGAAGGTAGAGGGACCACGGTGGTGACAGTTCCACTGAAAGGTCTCGGCAGGCTCCCTGTGGACCATGTACGGAGAGAGCCACCCACCTGCCAATGTGACAGGCCCCGAACCCCTTCTAGGCCACAGGGCATCCCCGCCCCCAACACACACAAACGCAAGTCCGGCCCCTCCCACCTGGGCTTCCTAAGGACCAGGCACTGCTGGCTTGGTTGTTATATAAACAAAAGCTGTAAAGTGTACTGACTACGTGTCATGCTCGGCACTGTGCTAAGCATTTTCCACGCCCTGTCCCCCTTTATTCTCTCAACAAACATTGTCATCACTATCTTGCTGATAAGCAAAGTGGGGCTAAAAGAGGTTAACAAGCCTGCCCAAGGTCGTCCAGGTGGGAGGTGGCAGAGCCAAGATTCTTATTTCAATCCCTCCAGCCCCAGAGCCTCAGCCCAGAGTCCACCTTCTCACGCACGCACAGCACTGTCCTGCCTCTCAGAAGGACAGGTGGCTGGGTGGGTGGTGCGAAAGTAGGTGGATGGATGGGTGGATGGATGGATGGATAAGTGATGGATGGAATGATGGATGGGTGGATAGGTGATGGATGGGCGGAGAAATGGTCGGGTGGTTGGATGGGTGGATGACAGATGGGTGGTGGATGACGGATGGGTAGAGGGAGAGATAACTGGATGGATAAGTGATGCATGGGTGAGCCTTCCTCTCCTTCCAAGGCCATGCTCATGGCCATCTGGGACGGCCTGTCATCGCACGCCACGAATCCATGCCAGTAAACAGACTCCGGCTTCCAGCAGAGACAAACTTCCGTGATGGTAGTTTGTGGGTCCCAAATAATGGCCTGCGATCAGGATGTGTTTGTTCAAGCTGAGGCGTCACGAGGGCTCCGGTTACCTGAAGGTTTATGGTGCGTGACATGCTCTTCTTGCCACCGCAGCACACCTGCACACAATGCTCATGTCACTGCAGCTCCGTCAGACCCGAAAACGCACGATGATTCCAACAGCGTTCCTCTGGAGACGGACGGCGGGCTGGATCCAACACGCCGCGTGCCGGCTCAGCTCCGTCTTTATTACCACGTGCGCCAGGAGGCACCGCTGTGCCCATCGGTGGAAGAGCCCCTCTTGCTTGCACGGGGCGGCCGCCCGCTTCCTCCATCCGTCTTCCCGTTGCCCGAGTGTCAAAGCACCACTTTAAGCACAGGACCGAGCTCGAGGGCCAGGCGCTCACGCTGCTGCAGGCCAACCTGCTTGCCTCTCCCGCATCACTTTGCATCTTCAGTGAAGACACGGTGGTGTGAGATGGTAGGTTTTCTCGATTCAAATTCTTTGCCCTTTCCACGGAAAAGGTGGTTCCACGTTGGAAGATGCCCTACGAGGGCAGGGGACGCCAGCTCCCTGGGCTCCCTCTGGCTCGAGGTGGGGACTGGCCCTTCTCGCCACTATCATCACCAACACTGCCCCCTCCGCCGCCGCCGCCGCCGAGGGGGAGCGCAGCTGGAGGCAAGCACAGGGAGATGGCACTGCCATCTGCCGATGTGAATGCTTACGTCACCCCAGGAAAATCAAGGCCGAGGCCCACGTGCGGCAAGGTGCTCGGCCTCCGGCGTCATTGAAGACTTACGAAGGGAACAATAAAACTCGACTTTTCACCCACCCGACCGGCATCATCGCAAGCACTTCGATAGTGGCCGGGCTTTAATAAGAAAGGAAAAAAATGGAACAGATACAGACCAACAGGTGCAATGGTAGGGTTACAGACTATTTTTAT
>PVIA01016911.1:0-16485 GCA_004024845.1 Tonatia bakeri | reverse complement strand
GTGTTCTCCTTTTATATCATCTATGAACACTGGAGGAACTTAGCAAAAATCACATGGAATGGTTGGGTAAGGCAGTACAGAGTAGTGTTAGCAACAGAAGCTTTGGAAACAGACCTTGGTTGGACTCCAGCTCCCCTATTTATATGGTTATAACCTTTGTTTAATACTGTAGATAACTTCCTGGGCATCTGCCTACCACTCCCATACTGCCCACCTCCCTAGTTCAATATTTCCCAATCTTTTTCTTGGAATAAAATACGTAGGAAATAATGGGATTTGAATGACACCCTGGGGTAAGTACATGAGTCTATAAACGGCTGAAAGCAATTCACCTGAGGACTTAGGTCACTACATATCCTACTTAGTGATCCTGGGCATCTCTGAGCTGGGCATGTCAGGAGCCTGGGGCACACTAGCCAGAAAGCCCTGCCCGAGGCAGACTGTCTCCTCCCCTAGCACCCAGTGAAAGGATGGTCATACCCCCTCTCCTGGCCACAGATTAGACTCTTAACCAAACTTTGGATAATCATAATTTTTCTCCAAGAATTTGGGACTTGGATATAGAGACCCTTGTTAGTTGGCATAGGACTATGGAATTGAGGAGCCATATAATCCAGAACTGCTGTGGCCATGTGCCTTGTGAGAGACAAAGCTGGTCTGCAGAGATGACAAATCAGATGCTTAGAGAACTGAACTCATGAGAAAAAGAAGTAGAGGCTGCAATACGTGAATGAGCTACGACTTGGAGGAGTCCTATTTCTTTTGTTTTATGGGCAAATTAAAACCTATAGAAAGGTGGAGAGAATAATAAAATGAATCCTTAGGTGTCAACCTCTCAAATCCAGCGATGGTCTGCTCATGGCCAATCATGTTCATCCACACCTTCATGGATCACTTCGCCCTCTGCTGGATTACTTTGAAACAAATCCCAGATTATTCCAGCATTTGTGTTGTAGTCTAGCTACCTGGGGTCAAGGGCCTGCTGGGTTTTAAAGCCATGCTTCCTTACAATTCAGTTTGTTTATAAAGTATACAAATATTTTACTGTACCAATATGTTAGGCACATTCTAAAATGTGTATAAAACTAGGAATAAAAATCGATGAGATAAAGAGAAGATAAAACAGAAAAAGAAGAGCTAACATGGGGCAAAGAAGAAAACAGGCGTGGATCAAACATTCATTCGTTCATTCATTCATTCAGCAACTATTCATTAAGTGCCTGCTGAGCATCAGGCCCTATTTTTACACGCAGGATTCATCTGTGAACAACACAGGAAGAAACCCGGCCTCTGTGAAGCTTACATCCTAGCAGGAGAGAAACAGACAAGAAACAATAACTAAAATAAATAACAAAACAAAAGAGGGTGTTAGAAACTCCATGGAATCAGGACTGAGGCATAGAGGAGGACTGAACACATACATCTAATTTTGGTCCTTCCTGAAACCCAGAAAAACTACAATAAAGTGGGGTCTGTTTTTTTGTTTTGTTTAATTTTTTGCAATGGCAAAATCCACAAGGTTAAGAGGAAGAAGGGAAACACCAGAATGATAACATTTTGAAGGGTGGAAAAATGTATGCATCAGTAGTCATTTCCATAGTGGATTTGATAGAACCCAATTCTAAACCAGGAACTAGGAGTGTCATGGGTGGGCACACGTAACCAGGTTCTTAGTGACAGGGACAAAGAATGGAACCAAATGCACAGACTTTATAGCACAGAAAATGGGAGCAGGCCAACTCCAAGGAGAGATTGACCTCATTGGCTGGAGAGATTTTATCGTTACAGGCGGATCCTTCCCGGCTAGTTTTGGCGGGCTTTTATTGCGCATGTACAGGTAGTTGCATTACTTTGAAGCTACTGTGCATGTCCTCTCCCATGATTTTCCTTGATTGTCCACCAGAGAAGGGGTCACACAATGTTACCGAATGGACCGCCTTTCTCCTGCGGTCTCCCTGTACTAGGTTTGCCTTGCCTGCCGCCAGGGAATTATAGCTCTCCATGTTAGAGATTGGTGAAGAGGAGTTATTTCTTCAAGTTATACAGACTTAAGAGTAATGGCTTAATGTCTCCATTAAAATCCCAAAGTCCCTAAAAACACCCACAAACACACAGTCCTTCCTTCCCCACTTTGCCCAGTCTGGGGTACCATGTCTCAGGAAAAGAAATGGAAGTCTAAGACTCAGGCAGCCCCCGGTTCCTCCCAGTAATCCGTGCTTGGCTGGCAGGACTCCCTGAGTTCCCAGCACCATCAGTTGTGTTGCCAGGATCTCTATTTCTTAATCCAAAATCATGTGGCACCTTCTCATGGCCCACCAGCAAGAGTCCTTTCACCCCTTTCCTTCACACAGCATCTGTCCTGCATTCTTCCAAACTGCAAGAAAGAGCTCTGCATCACTGCTACATCTTGCTCTCTGGCTTCCTAAGCTGCGTGGCAAAACAAGACCCAAAGCTGCAGAGTTCTTCTGTGTCATAGCCACATGGTGATTCTTGTCATGGCTGCCAAGCCTGGGTTTAAATCCTAGTGCCAATCTTCCTCTGCAGCCCCATTTCGGACTCCTCCCACAAACAGCTACACTTGCCAGCATTCCCATATTTTTCCAGCTTTTCTGGGCTGCCATAGTAACTCCGGGCAGACATGGAGACAATCATCTCCAAGCTCTGATGCAGGCTCTGCAACCAGGGGGAGTTGCCTCCCAGTTACATCATGGGTGGAAGTCACTCCCATCTCCCTGGCTCAAAGCACATCCACAGCTGTTCAACATATCTATTAACCAGTTAAAGGTCATAGACATGTTAAATGACCGTTCTAGAGGTTATCTGCAAAACTGTTGCTATGCAAAACAACTCTCAGTGGCCCTGCTCCCTGGGTCCCATCCCCCAGTTCAGACTGGTGGGAGTGAGCACATCCCATATTTTTTATATTTCCTGGACACCCTGAGTTCTGGACCCCAGTACAAATCCTTCTTTTGGACACCCTGACTGCACCCTCTTTCAGGAGGGCTGGGCAATAACCAGATCTCTAACATAGTGGAAGTCACCTTTGGGACATGGGAGAAGGGGGCACTACTACAACAAGAAGGATTCGATGAAAAATATATTTAAAAACACAGTCCCTAAACCCCTCCCTCGTTCCATAACATTGGCCAACTGTCCCATGTCTACCCCAACAAAAGGTTTGCTCCCCACAGGGGCAAAACAACAGCTCTCTGGACTGAGGGACAACAGCACCGTTGAGAGCCTGGGAACTGCGTCCTTCCAGGGACGAAACAACTCCCATTACAAAGGATGGAGAGTTGGAATGGCTTCTGACTTTGCACCAGCAGGGCCTTCAGATTCAGAAGGAAGATGATTTCCAGTAAGTTCCAAGAATTCCTACCACACCAGGGTGGTTAATTTTATATGTGACTGGGCCATGGGGTGCCCAGATATTGAGTCAAACTGCATTCTGGGTGTGTCTATGAGGGTCTTTCTGGATGAGATTAACACCTGAATTGATGGACTGAATAAAACAGATTCTCCTGCTCCAGGTGGGTGGGTCTCACCCATCAGTTGAAGGCCTGAATAGAACAAAGAGGCCAAGAGACAACTCCTTCCTCCTGACTGCCTCTGAGCTGGGACACTGGTTTTCCCTCTGACATTCTTGCCTGTACTTGCCCTATCTCAACCATACACTGATAAAAACTCCCTCTTCTCTCTCCATGGCTTGTTGCTTACATTAGCTGAGGACATTCA
The DNA here is from genome assembly GCA_004024845.1 of Tonatia bakeri. Taxonomy (NCBI): domain Eukaryota; kingdom Metazoa; phylum Chordata; class Mammalia; order Chiroptera; family Phyllostomidae; genus Tonatia; species Tonatia bakeri. Next base: position 12,750 of record PVIA01016911.1, on the reverse strand, counting down.
TTTTACCCCACATACACACTCTACTTTGGCCTGTTCCTGGAGTGGGGAATAAGCACAGTGAGAGCTTAGCAGCAGAACATACAGCAACTGCTTCCTCTGAGGGTGTTTCCACCAGGTGTCTCGTATCTGGCCACCTGACAGCTGTGCCTGACTTCCCCTGAAGGGACAAAAACCCTAAGCTTGTATTCTCAGGTGAGTTGTCCCCCATATAGTGGCAGTTTTTTCCTTTACATCAAAAGCTAGGCTTACAATCATTATTAAGTTTTATAAAATGGAAGATGCATTGTACAAAGATACATTTGTAGGTGGGTGTGGCTATGGGTCTACGGTCCTGGTTTCCTTGCTGGTTATTGGCAGGGGTCACTCTCAGCTTCTCCAGGTGCTTATCTGGTCCTTGCCGTGGTCCCCATTCCCATCCCTAAATCCAGAAATAGCAGCTGAATTACTTCCCCATGCTTTGAATCTATCTGTTTTCTACCTCTGCTATTAGCCACAGAAAACTCTCTGCTTTAAAGGGCTAACCTGATTGGGTCTGGCCCACTAGGATAATCTATTCTTTAAGTCAGCTGACTTTGGACTTTAATTACATTGACAAAATCTCTTCACAGCAGCACCTAGAGGCTAGTGTTTGAATCATCAGAGTGCAGGGATGGTGGGGGAAGGCTAGGGACCATTAAGTTCGGCCTACAGTAAAATGATTTCCATGGAAGTCAGCATAGTGACTACCTCTGGAAAAAACATAAGAGAGACTGTAATTGGGGTGAGAAAGAAGAGGGGATTCTAAGGCAGTGGAACATTCAAATTTTTAACCTGTGGTGGTACGTGGCATGTACTTTATCATTTTTCCCTAAATATTACACATGCAGTTTTCACACTCTTCCCTATATTTCACAGGAGAAAACAGTCACTGCAAGGCATAATGATTCATGACCGTGAATGTGGCGTGTACTTGACTGTAAGGTTTTTAGAAGCTGGTGAGTGTGGCAGGTGTGTGTCACTCGTGAAAGAAGTAGGAGGGAGCCCCCAGGGCTTTTATTTGTTCCCGACACTGAGCAGGCTCCTGTAGGACACCAAGGACATCTGTGGAAACAGAGCTTAACATGTGCCACCCATCATCTCCAGTACTGGTACTAAACAGAAGGAGGAAACTAGGATGCGGGTGAGAAACTATAGTGACTCTGAAAACAGTGCTCATGGTTTAAGACGCTTCGGTCTGCTGCCTGGGTGGTCACAGCTCTCCACTGGGATCTTGGAAGTCGAGGACACAGATCCCAGTGGAGAACCAGCCCTGCTTTCACAGAAGCACAGCTGTGGGGTACTCGTGCATACACAGGCAATACAGACTCAGATGACAGGACATCACTTCTGTGATCAATGGGCCTTCTGCAAGTCCACAGCTGCCGTGAAAGTCTCCTGGGAGGAGCCCAGACCAGGCTGATTTATGACCCTCCCACTGCCCTTGAAAGGCCTGGCCTGTGGTAGGGGTTCAGAATCTATAGGGTGGGACACAGACAAGAGGGCACCTCCTGGTCACCTGCTTCTTTCCAGCCCTTGAGATCCTGAATTTGGAAATGGCTGAGGGGACTCCTGAGCTCCAGGGATTTGTCCTGCACTGGGGTGTCACATCCTCTCACATCCATGAGCCTCTCACAGGCTCTGGGTGAGAGCTGTCACTGATGGGGGGTTGGTGTTGGTTCTGGCAGCACCGGGATGACCCTTCCTCTCTGGTGCGTTCAGTAGCACAGCAGGATGGATTCTTAGTGAGGGAGGGGGAAGAATTTCTGGAGGGACTTCAGAATAAATTGGATCTTGGGGACATAATCCCAGGTGTATAAAGTTTCTGAACCTTGTCACTCTTGTTTCTAAACTTTAAATTAGTTCAGAGACTCATATAATCCCAATAGCAAGGTGGTTTTTAAGTGGCTTCATGTACACAATAGACGGTCCTACGTGGATTTCATCCAAGGACAAGAAAACTTGAGTTTTCCTTTCCTGAATGACTTTCACCCATTTCAGGCTGTAGCTCCTCCGACTGCTACTTCAGACCAGATTGTGTACTTTCAGACCGGAAGTAACCTTCTTTATCCACCTATTTACCAGGAAAAGGTAAGCACTTTTAAACAAATGTGTACACCCTTATGTTCCCGGCCCCATTGCTGGCTTTCTCCCCTGAGAACACGTGGTGTGAGGGGTAACTTGAAGGAAAAGGAAAAGGACACCTCAGTGGTGTGACAGAAAGTCCGAAAATGAGAAGTTCATGAGATCACTTAGGCCCTGCGATGGAATACTGCTAAAAATAACCCATTCCAAAGTGGGTATTGGTAGGGAGACGAGGCCCAGAGAAGACAGGGGACTTAATGATCGCCACATGTGCAGTGATGGGAGGAGGCCAGCTCTTCTGGCACTTGCTCCAGACGAGTTTGGGAAGCCAGGGAAGGCACGACTGAGTGAAGAGCTCAGGGGCCTGTAAGCCGTCTGAGAGAACAGTGAGAGAGGGGGAATCATACCCAAAAGTGCCTAGAGAGGGAAATGGTTGGGAATTTAAGGTGAAAGCCAGTTACTTCAACCAGGTGTATGTTCCAAAGGGGAAAAAATACAAATGAAATGTAACACTTCTCACAAAATTGATTAAAATGAATCAGCCATACGTGGTATAACCTAAAGTAAATGTACTTCCTATCTCGTGATTAAGAATGTTGAATCCAATCAGGTGACATTCAAACATTTCTACAGGATAGGCAAATATCTCAAGTAGATTTTGATGTAATTCTCTGCATTTTACTCAGAACAACAAAGAGAACCACCCACGTGGCCAGAGTGGTTCTGCAGCTGCTCAGCAAAGTGAGTTTCCTCACTGGCTTTCTGGCCATTGGGCATCAGAGAACCACAAAGCTGGCTCTCTGAGTTCTTGCAGGTGACGCAGATGCACAATGGACAGGTCCAACCAGACCTCCCCGGTGGTGGGGTTCATTCTCCTGGGCCTCTCTGCCCACCCAAAGCTGGTGAGCACATTGTTTGTACTGATCCTGCTGATGTACCTGGTGATCCTGCTGGGCAATGGGGTCCTCATCCTGGTGACCATCCTTGACTCACACCTGGACACACCCATGTACTTCTTCCTGGGGAACCTCTCCTTCCTGGACATCTGCTACACCACCTCCTCAGTCCCCCTCATCCTGGACTGCTTCCTGACCCCCAGGAAAACCATCTCTTTCTCAGGCTGTGCCGTGCAGATGTTCCTCTCCTTTGCCATGGGAGCCACCGAGTGTGTGCTTCTGGGCATGATGGCGTTTGATCGTTACATGGCCATCTGCAACCCCCTTAGGTATCCAGAGATCATGAGCAAGTCTGCCTACATGCCCATGGCTGCCGGCTCCTGGGTAGCTGGAAGCTCCACTGCCATGGTGCAGACATCCCTAGCAATGCGACTGCCCTTTTGTGGGGACAACATCATCAACCACTTCACCTGTGAGATCCTGGCTGTCCTGAAGTTGGCCTGTGCTGACATCTCCATCAATGTGATCAGTATGACGGTGGCCAATGTGATCTTTGTGGTGGTCCCAGTTCTGTTCATATCTTTCTCCTATGTGTTCATCATTACTACTATCCTGAGGATCCCCTCGGCCGAGGGGAGGAAAAAGGCCTTCTCCACCTGCTCTGCCCACCTCATGGTCGTGGTCATCTTCTATGGGACCATCCTGTTCATGTATGGAAAACCCAAATCCAAGGACCCACTGGGAACAGACAAACAGGACCTTTCAGACAAGTTTATCTCGCTCTTCTATGGGGTGGTGACCCCCATGCTCAACCCCATCATCTACAGCCTGAGGAACAAGGACGTGAAGGCTGCTGTGAGGAACTTGGTATTCCGCAAACATTTCGCCCAGTGATGTTGAAGAAGTTCTTTAGGTTCTTTTCCCTGGTCGCTCTCATCTGAGAATCAGAGGACCAGACACAGGGCCAGCTGCCTCAGAGGTTACATAGGTAAATCTAATTCCACAGGGTGGCTGTCTGTGAAAAGGAAACATTTTATGGGACTTTTTTCATATCATCCTATAAAAAATTCCACAAAAGTTTATTCCAGTTGGTAAAGCTTTATAGTTCTCTATCTCTGTAATGTATAGTGAACAAATCAATGTCAAGGAAAAGTAACTCTTCAAGTTCTATTGTTTAACTTATAAAAAGCTCTGATCTAAAGGTCTGTGACTCAATGGCTCCTTGCTGGCTTTCTTTGAATATATTGAATGGGTCCTCACTTTTATGCTAGTGTTCAACCCTTCCTACTCAACATTAAATGGTACTAATATTTTTATTTCTGTGCTCATTGTGTTTTCTCCTTATTAATTCTTAAAACTGTTTCCTGAATTGTTTCCTCCCTATGTCTCCATAATTAGCCCCTTTCCCTTCTCCTTAATCAAGGTCCCCACATTCAACTCTGGGAGTAGAGAGGGTGGTGAGGAAGATGTGGCCAAACAGATGCAAGAGTCAAAGGTTCAGGCTTCTTGTTTTTTCCCTTTCTAAAAATGTTTTCCGTCTCTGGGTTCTGTCCCTAGATAGCATTGGCCTCCTATGGGTCATCAGAGTAATGTGGAAGCCGATGTGTGCCAAGGAGGATCCAATTAATTCTATTAACCATCTGACCTTGTTGGGCCAAGCATGCAGCCAGTGGCACCACTGCTTGCTGTCTCTGTAAGAATCCCCAGAGCCACACAAGGTCAGAGGGAGGCGGAAGTGGTGCTCACCAGGAGGCACGTAAGATCTGCATAATCGGTAAGGAAGTCCAGGCCAACTAATCAATACTAATCAATCTAGAAATCCATGGAAAAGAATGAGCAGAATCGAAGACTTCTGATAGTTGATGGAAACTTGTAATTCAATAGAGAGGAAACAAACTAACAACCAAAACAGTCTTTGCTGAAAAAGAGTTACTGCAGGAAGATGGTGTAAATGTTAAAGAAAATTCTTATTAGTGTTCTCAGTGAAATTCAAGGGGCTGTTGAATCAGGAAAACAAGCATATTCTATAAAAAAAAGAGGCTAGGAGAAAAGATGACTGGGAGATAAGAATATTTTCTTAGGTTAAAAAAACTACATTATTAATCAAATAAATTTCAGTAAAAATATTTACAAGTAGATAAGACAATGCTTTAACATGAATTTCAAAATGAAAAATAACTTAACTTGCTCTCCCAGACTCAGAGAAAAAAGATAGAGATTTAAGTTATTTCAGAAAAAATGAAAGGCATGAAAGATAGACCAAAGTTTCCATTATAGAATTCATGAGGAGAAGATAAAGCAGATGAAAGACAAATAATAAAGAGGAAAAACGCATTTCACTGAACAGATGTTGTAGATATTTTGCTCATAAAAGGTTTATCCATCAGGAGGCAAGAATTTTGGCCAGAGACATACCTATGTAAACCCGAGAGTAAGTACTGATATACACCAAAACATTCTATAGCCTCTTCTGCAGAAGAAAAGCAGGTTCCCTAGCAGGGAATGAGAACCTGACAGGCACTGGCCTCCTGCTCTGCAGCCCGGTCGTGGAAGTCTGCGGGACCAGGCCTCCAGAGCTCCGAGAGGAATGGGTTGTGAGTCCGGAATTCTGCACACAGCTGACCACGAACAGATACAAGGGTTAAAAAGACACTCGCTCTCATGTGAAAACACAGAAACAACACACCCCCATAGAATGTTTCTAGAAAATAAACTTTATTTAGAAAGTTCTCCCAATAAACATTTTTTAAAAATAACTGAAAGTATGTGATAGACATTGTATGTAAAAACAGCAGAGAAAGATGAAATGCACAAGGCCAACAAACTCTAATTAATTCTCGATACCAAAACTGCAAAGATTACTACATGACAGAGTTCTCAGAAATCACACAGAAGTAAACAGTGACAACGGAACAATGGTATAACTCCAGCTACAAGTCTGGATGGCTTCAAGCTGGGAGGTTGAATGCCTTAGGCTGGGTCAGTATTCAAAGTTCAGTCAACACAATCTATCATAATAACAGGCTGAAGAAGACAAACTACATGATTATATCAAGTGAGGCAGGAAAGGCATTTGAAAAAACTACACGCTGTCATGATAAACATTTTCAGCATTAAACTGGAAGTCCCAGTGCAGTGAGGCAAGAAAAAAAGACAAGTCTAACATTTCTAAAAGAAGAAAAATAAACTGTCATTACTCACAGATGTCATTATTGCCTATATGTAGAAAATTTAAATAAGTTAGAAATATAAGTATTAAAAAGAGAGTTTAGCAAGGTCCACAGTCACTAAATCAATATACAAAAATTCTATTGCATTTCCATATTCCCACAATAAGTTATGAAATATTTTTAAAATGCAAAGAAATATAAATATATACTTATATATTTAAATATAAAATATATTTTATATATTTATATTAAATATCACCATATAGGATAAATCTGGCAAAAGAGCTCCAAGATCCTTATGCATAAAATTATAAATTAAAAAATGTTTGGCATGATAATAAATAAAATAGAGAAATATTTTCCATTCATGGGTTGGAACACTCAGTGTTATAGAGATGTTAGTTCTCCCCAAACTGATCTATAGAGTCAGTATAATCCCAATTGCTAAATCCCAAAACAAATTATTGTACAATTTCTTAAATTGATTTCATAATTTACATCAAAAATCACCTGCCTGCTGTGGCTCAGTGGATTGAGGGTGGGCCTGCAAACCAAAGAATCGCCACTTCGATCCTCAGTCAGGGCACATGGCTGGGTTGCTGGCCAGATCCCCAGTAGAGGGTGCTCAAGAGGCAACCACATACTGATGTTTCTCTCCCTCTCTTTCTCTCTCCCTTCCCCTCTGTCTAAAAAAAAAATAAAATCTTTAATAAGAAAGATTGGAAAATCTAAATGTCCATCAATATCAGACAGGTTGTATCAACAATGGTACATCCTTACAATGGAATACATATGTGCAGCCATTTAAAAGAATGAGGCAGTGGATTCACCAGTTGTGTGGCTTTGGGAAAATTGTTTAACATTTCCATGTCTCAAAAACGGGAATCGTTGTGTTAATCCTCTTCAGTGAGTCCATCCACGTTAAACAATTTACTGTGGTAAGTGAGCGATTAACCTTAGGTGCTGGCATTCGTTCCTCACATTTGTGCGCTGAGTCACTGACAGGAAGCGCTTGCCCGGTGCGGGTGCCGGTTCTTCCCCACCGTAAGCATCTCTCACAGTCACCACGTGAGCTGCAGCTGTAGCTGCCATTTAAGCACCGCCAACATTTTGTGGCTTCTAATTCAAAAAACAGTCTTAAAGATTGAAATATGAATGTTCGTGATTCTTAGATATTCTTTTCTCATGTTTGTTTGTATTTTTTCCCTTATAGTTTGGTTTGGAAAATATGTTCAGCCCTGACCAGCGTGATTCAGTTGTTCGGTTATTGTCCCACGGAGCAAGGGGTCACCTAGTGATTCCCACTCAGGGTCAGTCCCCGCAGGAGGCGACGGATCAGTGTTTCTCTTTCTCCCTCCCTTCTCCTCTCTCTATATAAATACTTAAAAAAAAGAGAAAGAAAAATATTTTCACCTTATGTCTGATATAGAAAGTATTGTTTAAAAATGATAATAAAAGAATGAGGAGCACTATGGGTTTTTTTTTCTTTCAGAAAACCTCTCCAAAGTATATGTTGTTAAGTTGACAAAAGCAACACATTAAGAAAGTGTGCATTCGTGCTAAATTTGTCTCCAAAATACTTATTGGTGTGCGCACAGACTCTCTCTGGGGGCAAAAGCATATAAGACACCGCTAATATCAGAGGGTGACTGGAGACAGAGATTTAATTTTTATCATCTACCCTCTTATACCCTTTAAATTTTATTGCACGAACAAGCAATACCTACTAATAATGATGACAGCGATCGTAATAATGATGACAATGATGGTGAGATGATGATGACAAAGAGAACCACAGACATTGAGGTTGAAGTCCCAGCTTCACCATTCAAAAGACACACAGCCTTTGGCAAATTGTTTAACTTTTTAAACCTCCCCTCAAATAAAAGAAAAAATAGAGAGAAAATAACACAATAACCGAGGGAAGACTGGAAGTGGATGCTCAATACACACGCATTGCTGGACGGTACTGAACATGTGCGTGTAAAGTGCACGTTGCACTGACTGGCACAGGGGAACCCTCAAGGAATGTGGCTCCTGCAGCTGCTGCTGCTGCTGCTATTCTTAGACATCTGTCCTGCCTCCCCACTCTGAATACCTAGGACTTCAACTTGGGACAATTGCCCTGTATGTACTGAAGCGAACACTGGCTTTCCCGAGACCCCAAGGAAAGCTCAGGAGGAGGCCGACATCTGCTGTGTGCTCCTCCCCACCTCCCATTGGCCATGTCCCAGTTTCTGCCTCTAATTGGGGTGGGGGTGTGCTCCCGGGAGCCCCCAGTGATGCTTAGGGCCTGCACCCTGTGCGCACTTGACATCCCGAACTTTAAATTGCTTCTGGGATTAGCAGGGTCCCTTTTGATGTCCACGGCTGCCGTGGACTCCTCTCACTGCTGGGGAAGTGCACCCTTGGGATTTCTTGGGATTTCTGATGGGTCCTCTACATGAACAGTCTGTAGCTGAGATACCCAGGGCTCAGCTGGCACAACTGGAAGGAAGGATGTGAAAGAAAAGCCCACCAGAGGCTGTTTCTACAAGGATTTAGGAAGATAAAAAAGAAGCAGAGTCTCAGAGGTAAAGAAAGTCAGGCAGGGGAATGTCTGGGGCCTTTCTCTGGCATCCAGGGTGTGGCCTTGGGTGCAGTGAGCAGTTCAGAATCGTGTCTGGGATCAGGAGCTCAGAGAAGTGGCCACAGCAGGATGCAGGTGGGGAGAATGGGGTTGTGGTGGGGACAAAGGTAGTGGTCACACCTTGTGAAAAGCATTTCCCAAAGGTGGACTTTCCCCTTCACCCTGCCTGTGCTCCAAGAAACCTTCCTGCAGCTGATGCTGGAGGAAGGAGGTGTGGCTAAGAGGAAGTGTGAGGTGGTCCTTCATACTCTCCAGGGCTCACCATTGACCAAGCCCCTGCCCTGACCTTGGCCTCTCTGACCACAATGTGTCCTTGTCACTGTTCCAGTTTGCTTGTGACACTAACTGTAATGTTTCCTTTGCATTGTCCGGAGGAGTTGGGAGAGCCGCTGGGAGGAATGTGAGATGAGCTGGGGCAGTTTCACGGTGGAGTGCGCAGAGTGGGCCTGCACTGAGCAAACAGGCCCACCATGATGTGCTATATTAAGGGATGGGGTGGGGAGGGTAATAGGCTTGCACAGGAAATACAAGGAAACCCATGATGTCATAATGGGGAAACATCTCCTAGGGTTAGGGTTAGGGTTAGGGTTAGGGTTAGGGTTAGGGTTAGGGTTAGGGTTAATGCAATGGTTCAATGGTGCAATGGTTCTCTCCTGGGCACACTTTTGCACTCCCCTCTCCTCCTGGAAACCTTTGGCAATGTCCAGAGACAGTTTTGGTTGTTGTAACTCGGGGGGCAGGTACTACTGGCAACTGGTGAGCAGAGGCCAAGGATGCTACTAAACACCCTGCAATGCACAGGACAGCTCCCCACGATCAGGAATTCTGCAGCCAAAAGTGTCAATGGTGTTGAGGCTGAGAAACCTTGGGCTCCGTTCAGGGCGGGAGCTGCACTGCCTGACAGCACACCTGACATCCACTCTCCACCATGAGTAAAGTGACAGTGTGCTGGGCAAACCATGAGACAGATCCGAGAACATGTAGAGCTGGTATTGGAGAAAGAAAACCTTTCAAAAATCTGAATGCCAAGAGAGTGGGGCAGCTGTTTGATAGAAATAACTCAGAATTGGGGCTTGCAATCTAATACCAGCTCTGTCATTCAATCCCACAGAGCAAAATCTTTAGCTCCTCTGAGCTTTGGTTACTTCATTTATAAAACTTGAATGACAGCATCTTTGCCGTGCGATGTTGCAAAGAATATGGCACAAAGTAGATGCTCATTAATATTAACCACTCATCTTCCATCACCTACCCACTCACTCTCTCTCTCTCTCTCTCTCTCTGACACACACACACACACACACACACACACACACACACACCACCGAAATTCACAAGGAGCTATAGAAATATTATCTATGAGGATTCTGAATTCAGGAACTGGGCAATTCAGGTAAGAGACAAGCAATCCTCTACACAAAGGCATCCAGGTCTTCCTAAATACCATCTGTGTGGAGCAAAGAATGGGGTCAGAGAGCCAGAATACCACACAAGAATAAAATATAAACATAAAAAGGCAAAGAAAAAATTCCTTTGTGAGATGGGTTATAAGTTAATGCCATATCCCCTAATATCTGATAGATGTGGTCAGTGTGGTGATTAATATATAATTGAGGTAACCGGTCAGTAAGGTGCGTAGTTGTCATCTTGTGTGGGTTCAATCCCTCCAATTAATCCTTGTGTTGACTTCATAAAGCTCTCCCCCTGTACTGCTATCGGCAACATCTAAACAGGGCAGATCCTGGTGCTGAGAACATTCACATCTGTGTCGCTGCTGGCAGGCCCACTTAGGAAGTAATCCTCCTTATGGCTGAACCTTTAGTTAGGTTTGTTTCTGCCTGGATGTGGATTAACACATTTATACAAGTTTCTTCCAAATGCAATTAAAGTTTAAAGAGGCTTGAAAGTTTGCTAGTTCTAAGAATTGGCTCAGCTTGGGGATTTACGTCTCTGAGGAGCCCAGAAAGCTCAGATTAAATGACATTTCAGTACATTTACATTAAAAAGAAATAATTCATAGCATTACCCAGATGTTAAACATAATGCAGAAGAAAAGCTCTCCTTGAATGGGGATTAGCTCTGCTGGGTTCAAGTACTACCTCTGTAAACTCTGTCCCAGCTCTGAGCCTCTCGGCTCTAAGAGCCAATGACACCCCACCACCTCTTTCACTTATTTTTCTCTTACACACAAATGGTCTCCTATCGTGCAGCAGGGACATCGCTGCATACCAGACGCCTGGGACTCCTCTCTGGTAAGCCTGATGTACTGCTTTGTACTTTGCTGATGACAGAGGGGATATCACATGGAAAAATCCAATCAGACATCCCCCATGGTAGGATTCATTCTGCTGGGCCTCTCCGCCCACCCAACGCTGGAGAAAACATTCTTTGTGCTCATCCTGCTGATGTACCTGGTGGTCCTGCTGGGCAATGGGGTCCTCATGCTGGTGACTGTCCTTGACTCCCGCCTGCACACACCCATGTACTTCTTCCTGGGGAACCTCTCCTTCCTGGACATCTGCTACACCACCACCTCAGTCCCTCTGGCCCTGGATGGCTTCTTGACACCCCAGGAAACCATCTCCTTCTCAGGCTGTGCCGTGCAGATGTTCCTCTCCTTTGCCATGGCAGGGACAGAGTGTATGCTCCTGAGCATGATGGCATTTGATCGCTACGTGGCCATCTGCAACCCTCTGAGGTACCCCATGGTCATGAGCAAGGCTGCCTATGTGCCCATGGCTGCCGGCTCCTGGGCTATCGGTGGAGCTGCTTCTGTGGTGCACACAACCTTGACAATTCAGCTGCCCTTCTGTGGGGACAACATCATCAACCACTTCACCTGTGAGATCCTGGCTGTCCTGAAGTTGGCCTGTGCTGACATCTCCATCAATGTGATCAGCATGGGGGTGACAAATGTGATCTTCCTGGTGGTCCCAGTTCTGTTCATCTCTTTCTCCTATGTGTTCATCATTACTACCATCCTGAGGATCCCCTCGGCCGAGGGGAGGAAAAAGGCCTTCTCCACCTGCTCTGCCCACCTCACAGTTGTGGTCATCTTCTATGGGACTTTATTTTTCATGTATGGGAAACCGAAATCCAAGGACCCACTGGGAACAGACAAACAGGACCTTTCAGACAAACTCATCTTCCTCTTCTACGGGGTGGTGACCCCCATGCTCAACCCCATCATCTACAGCCTGAGGAACAAGGACGTGAAGGCTGCTGTGAGGAACCTCATGGCTCGGAAAGCGGTTAGCCAGTGATGTAGGATGGGTCCTCTGTTGCCCTCACCCCTGTGAAATAAGGACTCCTGTCATTCTAGCTGCCATGTAAAGCTGAGTCAGGTTAACTGGAATGGTTTCTTGTTACTAAGTTCATCTTCAGGGAATGCTTAACTTTTCAGAGTGTATATCCTGAATTTTGGCCATTTGTCTGACAGCTTCAACAGATGCCAGACAATAACACCCTAATCGAATGTATGAAGTCATTCCAAGTACATGCTAAAACCAGGGATACAGGAACCATTCCAGCAAGAAGGGCCCTCACTGTATCTAAGTTTGCAGAGTTGGTGCAGGAGAGTGGGCTGGCTCCCAAGCAACACTGCCACCCCGGCATGCTCCAGGAGAGTCAGAGGAATACAAAGGAAGTGAAAACTTTTACTTTGGGTTTTTATGTAATTCAGTTTGCCCAAAGTGTTAAGAAGAGATAAATACAATCTCCACACAGAGAACCTTTGCTGGTGGGAATAATCTATTTTGATAAACTGAATTTCTTTTTAGCTATAAAAAAATTGAAGCTATTTTTTTTCTTGATGCATTGTACATTATGAAACGCTGCTGGTAAATTAAATTAAATTTAAGGAGTATAGTTTCAAATTGATATTACCACTTATAGGAATTCCCAATAGAAAAGCTAGTATTCTGTTAGCTACTAAGTTACATTCTGAAAAAAAAAA